>JBBBDQ010000738.1:8225000-8267500 GCA_037127315.1 Ascarosepion bandense
GATTCGACGTAGTCATTCCACTTGAGGTCCGCTGAGAGTGTCGGGCCAAGCAGGCGTAGTGATTTACTCTCTGGGAGGCAAGTCTGTTCCATGCTAATGGGAGGGAGGTGCGGTTGTCTGTGGTGGTTAATTGTGCTAATGGGAGGGAGGGGAGGGGAGGGATTATGGCTACATTTCATGATTTTATTTTCTCCGTTCAATATAATCACTAGAGTTACACGGACAAAGTTCTTCTTAGTGCGTGGGCTGTACTTAAAATTCAAATGCTAAGCGCTGACTCATTGGTTTTGTTAGAAATAAACGAATTTTCTCGAATTTACAAACTTTGCTTAACACACTCAAAACTTGCGAAATTTCACACCTTAATGCGAAATGTTTTTCGGCCAATAGAAAACTAGGAAACAACTAAAAACAAAATAGAAAAGCCAGAATCACATCCGGGAGTGAATTACAAAATAATCTGTTCAGAGCCCCAAAAAACGAAATAAAAAGAAGGAAGAAGATGACTGTCGTCAGAGAGAGAGAGAGAGAGAGAGAGAGAGAGAGAGAGAACGAACGAACGAACGAGCGTAATTAACACCAGTAAAGAATTGTTTCTTTCATTGCGTGTTCTTTATCATGTTGGGGTCACCAGTGAACCCCGACATCGAAAAAGAATACACATTTGAATTTTTAAATCTAAATCTTGTTTTGTTCACTACATACTTATCAAGACAGTTTTTGTATACCTCTTAACCTGAGATTTCCGGGAATCTTCTCAATCTGTTGTTGTGTTCTTTTATTTTTGTTTTTAATCATTCCAAGTGCACCTACTATCACTGGCACGACTCTTGTTTTCAGTTTCCACATTTTTTTTTTCTATTTCAATTACCCGGTCTTTATACTTTGATAGTTTTTCGAATTCCTTGGTTGCTATGTTACAATCCACTGGACAAGCCATATCAATTAGTAGGCAAGTTTTTTTTTTCTTTTTGGTTTTTGACAATAATGTCCGGTCTATTTGTTTCTATCATTATTATTATTACTATTATTATTATTATTATTATTGAAGCGATATATTAGGCATATGTGATCGAAGCACTTTTTTACCGTTTCATTCACTTTCATTTATATTCTAATATCAACTTCCAGCTTCGTTGTTCCTAAGACAATATCGATTTCACCGGATTTCTGTCAATAAATCGATGCTTTAGGTAATTAGGCGAATTTTATTGTCCAATCAAAAAGATGAATATTGATCACAAAGGAAGCATTTAATCGCTTTTTCTGAACATCATTTTGACTGAACATGAAGAAAGGAATGCCGATGAACTTTGTTTTATTTCATGATCCAAGACTTTGAATCACTACCGATTCCAGCGACCGATTTTCTACGCTTTTAAATCTTTTCTATTTGTTTTAGGTTGTTTTTACCATTTTATCAGTAATTGTAGGATGAGGAGGAGAAGAAGGAAGAGGAGGAGGTGGAGTAATGGTATCCATATTCATGGTCTCAAATAAGGGAATTATCTTTCATAATTTAAAAACAAAACTTTTTTTTTTTCGTCACTGGTTAGATATAAGCGAATTATCTATCATAATTTTAAAAGAAAACTTTTATTTTGCCCCTTGTCGCAAATAATCGTATAATTTTCATAATTTGAAAAGAACATCTTTTCTTTTGGTCGCGGTCGCAAATAAGCGATTAATTAAATTGCGACTTTAGATTTAGATTTAATCCAAAATGTATATATAGATAAGTAAGTAATCAAAGAACTTATTCCCACAAATTTTCTATATGGTTTGACTATATAATAAATAAGAGAGATTTTAACAAAATCTATTAAAGTTTTACTAATGTTTTAGGCAGTTTATAATAATATTTTTTTTTAAATTTGGAAATTTTTCGAACAAGTTTTTCAGAAAACAATATACATAATTATATGAAAAAAAAAAAAAAAAAAGAAAAAACGACCTATTGCTTCGTATTAATTTCTTAATATTTTAAAACAAAAAATGATTTTTGGCAATGAGGAATAGAAATTTCAGGTAAAGGAACGATCAAAATTTACTAGCTTCGGAATCTAAATCCGTTTAATAATCTAAAGCCGTTGAACGGTTAATATATCACTTTTCTACTTAATACATTTCATTTTTTTTTTTTTTTTATAATATTCAAATTAAGTAACTGGTTCGACTAATTTTCGGCAACCTTTAAATAATTTATAGTCGACTATGTTAATGAATAATGTTATTTAGGAAAATGCGCGAAATCCCTACGGATCCATTATTTTTAATAGTAGTTTTTTTTTTTTTTTGTTTGTTTGTTTTGTATTTCTAAAATCTTTAAAAATGGCATTTGTTTTAGAATCACGTGCCGGATGCTAACCCGTAATCTTTTGTTGTTTCCGCTTAAACACAAGACAATTTTTAATTTTTCGCATCATACGGGCTGTTTCACTGGATTTCCTAGAGAGACGGTGCACAAGGAATTTTGTTGATTTATTCTTGAGTTTCTTCCTTTCTTCTTCTTTTATGTGCCTTGTCCCTTCAGGACGTAGGCGATCATGGCTTTCCACGTCTCCCTATCCCTGGTGGCTCTTAGCACGCCTTCTCCTGTTACACCACGCAATTAACGTTTTATTTAAAATGTAATTGAGTTTTGACTTGTAAAATATTTAATTCTCCCCCCCCCCTCTCTCTCTCTCTCTCTCTCTCTTTCTCTCTCTCCCCGCCCCCGGTCTCACGTGCTGTTCAAATTTATATTTGACTTCATATCGGCAAAACATGCATTGGCCAGAATTATCCAAATAAAACTGAAGCCCTATCTTTGAGAAAGTACGAAATTTCAAAGAAAATATCAGTCTTCGGTTACTAGAAAAGAGATGCTTAGTTTTGCAAACACCCGTCTCCTCTGGTAGCTTAGACTTGTTGGTAAGAAGAAAATAACATTTTTCACTGTGTTCATGATTTTTAATATTTTCCATTCAGAATATTTTTTTTTACCTTTATTAGACCCTAAACTCCAACCACAATAGGAACCGTTTCAGTTTTTAAGTACCACGTTTTGTCTTTTTTTTTTTTTTCCATCTTGAGGTCTTTGTATTTGCTTAAATGTTTTTTTGACACTTGGTATGATGGTGTCAATCAGGATACAAAACCCTTTTTTTCTGTCTTTGATAATAATTCTTCTACTTCTTTATGCTTCAGGACGTAGGCGATCATGGACCTCCACTTACTCCTGTCCGTTGTCTCTCTTAACAATTTTTCTCTTGGTATCTCTCCCATACCCTGCTCTGCCATCCACGTGCTCAAGCCCATCAAGCATGTCTCGAGCTGTTTTCTCCTGTCTTATCTTTCCCTTCGGTCCGTCCGGTGAGTATTAGATTCTCCAAGCCCTCCTTCCTCATTATGTGTACCAGAAAGTTCAGCCGTCTCTTCCTGATGTTAAGTATATGTTTCCTTTTCGTTTCCATTCTCTCCAGAACCTTGTTTTTGTTCACATGTACGGTCCATGGTGTCCTCAGTATCCTCCTGTAGAACCAATTTCTTTATCTTTGCGGAGATCGTTCAGCATTCGCCGTCATATAGGAGGACAGATATCACGTAACAGTCCAGTACTCTGTTCTTTGTTTCGAACGGAATCTTCCTGTCTCTTAAAACTCTGCTAAGCTTTTGAAATGCGTCTTTGCCATGCCAATACGCCTTCGGATCTCAGTGTCTCATTTTTTGCCCTCTGTCATAACACTTCCCAGACATTTTAATGTCTGCACCTGCTTGATTTTAGTATACCTGGCCCGTAGTTGGCATTTCAGGGTCCTCTTTTTGTTGATGCCCATGCATGTCAGATTTGCTTGTATTTTTCGATCTATTTTGATTAGAAAACTCTCAGAGGATGGTGACGTCTTCTTCTTCAACTACAAAATCAGAATATTATTATTATTATTATTATTATTATTATTATTATTATTGCTACTACTAATTTTACTCATTTTTTCGCACAAGATGTGGTGTTTAAGGTTGAACAAGAGGCAGCATATGCGTTTTTTAATCAATGGAGATGTCAAAATCGAGCAATATTAGAAGTTCAAATATCTGGGAAGTTTTTTAAAAGTTCGTGTAAAATGTGACACCGAAATCTGAAGACGCATTGGAGTAGCGAATGAAGTATTCCAAAAGCTAAGCAACGTGTTGAGAAACAGAATTTCGTTAGAAACAAAGAAGTCCCGAAGTGCTATGTGATAACTATCGTTTTGTATGGCCGTGAAGGCTGGATAAACTTCTCATGGGTGAGGGGAGAACTGGAGACAACAGAAATTCATTTCTACAGTAGGATACTGAAAATTCCATGGACGGGGCGAGTAAGAAATCAGATAGTGTTAAAGTATGTGACAGCGAAAAGAACGCTTATACTCAGAATAAGGAAGAGACAGCTGAAGTTCTTTGGGCACATAATGTTTTTTTATGATCGTTTTATACCAAGCAAGGCTGTACTGCCACTGATGCACAGGGGACTACATAAGAGAGTAAACGTTTAACCAGGAGGAGAGTGAAGAGAAAGACGAACCAGTTACTGGGGGTGTCAGAGAAAGGGCAAGAGAAATATGGGAAACCCAGGTGTGAAGACAGTTGCGAAGGTAAAGAGAAAGTAAAAGAACAATATACACAGGTTGATGTAGAAAGGACTGGAGTCAAGTGGATAAAAGTTGGGAATTGACATTGCATTTAAATTTCTGGAGGAAAGCAAGTATACGGAAGGTTTACTTCCACAGGCAGAAAGTGCGAGAAAAGAAGCTGTGAGAGTAGAATTGTCGGCTGCATTTGGTTGATTTAACTGTAAATGAGTGTGGCCTTGTTGCCAGTTTAGTTGCACGAATAAATTAGTGTGGAGGGGGCACCACCGACTTAAGTTCGTCGGAGCAGAAGCCATGAAAATATTTGTAGAAGAGACAGAGAGAAGCTACATCCCGTCGGTGAGAAAGTGGCTGGAGTTGAGCTGCCAGGTCGGAACCGATCACATTACAGATTCTCCTTTGAAGCCTGTCGAGAACTCTGAGATGAACAGCAGGGGCGCGCTGACAAGATATGACAACAGTATTCTATACACGATCGGGACTGTCAAACAAACCTCACATGGTATATTGAGGGCAAAAGAGACAGGGAAAGGCAGCGATCCACCTCTCTGATTAGATTTTGTGAATGGACGGAGGAACGGCTTGCGGAAGCCTTAGCAAGAGGTAAAAAAAAGTACCAATAAAGATCACAACGGATAGGAAGTTTTGGAGAGCCATGATCACCCATATAGGGGTGCAGCTAAAAGAAAAAAGAGATACATTTCTTCTTAGTTTTTTGGTTTCTCCAACCTCTTTGCAAAGCGTTTCACAACTATTCCAGGGACGACCATAATGATAAAGTAAATATAACTGCCCCTTTCTTGATCTACAGTTATTTTCAATTTTCTGTTAATTTCTACATTATTTTCACACTATTTTACTGCAAGATACACTCCTGATCAAAATTTTAAGACCACTTAAAAAAAAGCTATATTCCAAACATTTTATTTAGAAATTTACATTTTTATAAAATGAGGCGATTTACACATGATCAAAATTATAAGACCAGAGACAAACGTTCTACGAAATTGTACAAAAAGTGTATGAAAAGTGTATGAAAACATTCAACAACCAAATTTAATAATGAGTTCTACCTTCACTGCTTTTGATGACTTCAGAAATTCTGTCAGGCATAAGCGTTTCCAAAGCGTGCAAAGGATGTTGCTCCAGCTTCTGAAGATGACTTAACGAAGTTCATTTTTTGTTGAATATTGTTTGCCATTTCGATAAACATCTCTTGTCATCCATCCTCAAACATTTTCAATTGGGTTCAAGTCTGGTGAGCATGCAGGATGTCCCAAGAGATGGACCCCATTTTCTTGTAGAAAGGTCAAGGTCCGTCTTGCAGCGTGGATTGTAGCATTATTCTGTTGGAATAACCATCCATTCACACACAAACGATGGCCCTCCATCATCAATAATGCTTTTTGTAGCATGCTAACATAACCAGCCGCTGTTTAACAACCCTGCACCACCTTGAGCTCCATCGTCCCTCTGTAAGAAAAGGCACCCCATACCATTAGGGACCCTCCACCACTATGACGTGTGGAGAAAATTTCAGGAGGCATGTTTTTGTTATGCCAATATCGTTGGAAGCCATCAGGACCATCTAGATTGAATTTTTTCTCATCAGAAAACAGGACTTTCTTCCACTTCTCAACGTCCCATGTTTGGTATTCACAACCAAACTTTAAGCGGTCCACCTTGTGACGTGGAAGCAGCCGAGGAATTTGTTTACGCTTTTTATTTACCATGCCTTTTTGTCCTAAGTGTTGTCTGGTGGTTACAGGACTGCAATCAGCATCTGTGACTGCCTAAATTTGACTAGAAGAAAGTCCCCCTTCATTCATAACAACCCGTCTTATTCTCTTACTCAATGCAGGAGAAATTTTGGGGGGGCCTACCAGAGGATTTTGCTTTTCCATAATTCTCACTGTTCTTTAGAAAGTTGCAAATCACAGTCTTACTGTGATTTACTTTAGCTGCGATCGCCCGCTGTGAAAAACCTTGCTTATGGAATTCTAGAATTCGAGAACGCTCAACTTTGGTAAGTTTGCTTGCTTTAGGCATGTTAACACCTTTACGCAGTGATTGCTAATCTCTAACTGAACTAAAAACATTGGAATTACCATAGATCTAACAATTTATACCCCTGGTCTTATAATTTTGATGATGCGTAAATCGCCTCATTTTATAAAAATGTAAATTTCTAAATAAAATGTTTGGAATGTAGCTTTTTGTTTCCATAACCTTTTAGATTGTAGTATTGGAAACCTTAAGTGGTAGGAGTTTAAAATCTATCTGTAAAAAAAAAATTCTTTTTAAAGATTTTTAAGTGGTCTTAAATTTTTGATCAGCAGAGTATCTTCAATGCGTGTCACGGACTTAATTATCATTCGTATATTTTGTTTTATAATTGAATTTATTCATGTTATCTATTGTTGGAGAAGAGCACTGTCAGCCAGCATTCATAACGGTCAGTTTCAAAATTTACAAAGATGTGCAAATACATTCGGAATACATCCCGATTTGCCATATCGTACCTATCATATTAATTCTAAGAAAGTGAAATGCGGCAGACAAGGCCGGAATTTGAACCCGGTTCGCCGATACCACTTTCCGCCAAGATAACTTTTACGCTACAATCAGTTATATATTCTACACATTTCTTCGTCAATCATTATCTTGTTTATATCTGCTGTTCATTTTATTTTTTTATGCCGGCTTTCTTACAAAAATGCTTTTATCATAATGGAAAAAAGGATTTCGTATGTTCAACGCAACCATTCTTCACAACACCAGAGGTCGCCACCCCTCTCAATCGAAAATGGCCGTCTTCGTCTAAGTGCGTAAGGTTCCGCTTGCCGTGTTATTAGGAAGATACTTATTATTCTATTGCGACCACAATCATTTTAAGACGTAACTAGAAATCTGGTAGAAAGATTGAGAGCTTTATTTCACAAGAAAAAAATCGGCGGTTAAATCTCTTTCTTTTGTTTCTACAACGTAAATAATGAAAAAAAGAATGCGTATATTGTTCGATTAAATTTAAATAAGCTATATAAAACAAGTACTTTTTTTTTGACATTTTGTCAATGGTGTTTAAGTTAACTATGTGACACTTACAAACCAAGCATGAAGACTAAGTTATACAATTGGAGTAGATAGACTAAACTATCGCCCGGTTCACACTCCACCCACATCTATTGAACAGGTGAAGAGGCTCATCCCTTGTTTCCTGTTTAGGATGTGGTTTCCGGCTTTCTCTTTTCCATTCTTTTTACCCTTACGTAGCCCCCTGCGCATCAGTGGCGTTACCGCCTTGCTTGGGGTGATATGATTAAAAAAAAAAAAAAAAAAATAATCCCTGTCATTATAAAATGTTTGAACACGTTACCATATCTAGGTTGTATAATTTACGTGTATTTTCCAAATGTCCATTGCACAAAAAATGTGAACATAAAAGGTACTGAGACATCTATATATATATATATATATATATATATATATATATATATATATGTGTGTGTGTGTGTGTGTGTGTGTGTGTGTTATACATTATAGTTTATAACATGTACAAATTACAAATACATGTTTTCAACTATAATTTATAATAAATATTCATAGCTCTATTTCTATATTGAGCACTTTTTAAAATAATGTTTTGAACGTTGTTCATATTTTCTTTGTTCCTTATTCACTTGGATATATATATATATATATATATATATATATATATATATATATAAGTGGTTTAATTTAATGAATATGAATTCTTCAGTTTTATATTTACTTTTAGAAAGTCCTCAATACAAAGTAGAGCATAAATATATAGTTATTATTATTATTATTATTATTTCATTTTTCATCATATTTCGATTTCTGCTATGGTCGCACTACCTACCAAGTCTGCAGGAAGACCTATGGCAGATCGTGGTGTGTTGTTATGGCTCCATTTCATGTTTTTTTCTATCTCCCTAACATCAAAAGCGTTACATAGACAAAGTTTTTCTTAGTATGTGGGCTGTACTTAACAAGACAATTTTTTGTCTATCTCTTAAGCTGGGGTTTCTTTCAATGTGTTGTTTTGTTCCATTTTTTATCATTACAAGTGCACCTACTATCACTGGCAAGATTCTTGTTTTCAATTTCCACATTTTTTCTATTTCAATTTCCAGTTTTAACAGTTTTTCGAATTGCTCGGTTGCTATGTTGCAATCCGCTTGACAAGCCATTTCAATGAATAGGCAAGTTTTTTCTTTTTGGTTTTTAACAATAATGTCCAGCCTATCTGCTTCAATTTTTCTATCTGTGTAGATGGTGTAATCTCATAGAATAGTGACATCTTCTATTTCTGTAACCGGTGCTGGGTGATGTTCATAATTAATTATTATTATTATGATGTCATTTTTCATCATATTTCGATTTCTGCTATGGTCGCATTACCTACCAAGTCTGCTAGATGACCACTTGCATTTTACTGCGTCCATCCGGGCATTAGTTTCTATGCCTCACTTCATCATAAACAAATACGTTTTCACAACTAGAAAAGCTCTGATACGTGTTCATAAATATAACATCGTTTACTTTTTATAAAATTTCAAGAAATTCTTTCTTGTATAGCTTAATGTTTTTATATTTTTTATAAGGACAAGAAGAATATAAATAATTATTTTTTTAGGAAAAAGGAAGCACCAGTTGTATAAAATCTGTCCCGAAACGCAAAATAAAAAAAGATACAAAATTAAGACATTGTTTTAATATAGCCGGGATGTATTTTTTTTTAATGTTGTCATATCTGGTCGAATGCTTCTGCTATTTATTTCGGGGTTCTTGACTAACTCCGATAGAGGATCTTCAATGTAATGTAATTTGTCAGTTCGACTTCACTCGCATTCTCACCGACTGGATGTAGCTTCCCTCTGTCTTTTCTACAAATATTTTCAGGGCTCCTGCGCTCTGGTGCTCTGTCTACACCATATACTTGCTTTCCTGTCGGCTACAACCCCTAGGAAATTAAATGCAATGTCAGTTCCCATCTCTTATCCTCTTGACTCCAGTCCTTCCTTACACCAACCTGTATATTTTGTTCTTTTCCTTGCTCTCTACCTTCGCAACTGTCTTCACACTTGTGTTTCAATCCTTCTCTTCCCCTTTCTCTGACACCCCATGTAACTGGTCCGTCTTTCTCTTCCTTTTCCTCCTGTCTAAACTTCCACTCTTATGTAGCCGCCCACCCTGCGCAGCAATGGTGTTACCGCCTTGCTTTGGGTGAAACGATTAAAAAAATATTATAAATAAAATTTCAAAAGCAGAAAATATTTCTTGTAAAATTCATTATGAATTGAATTTTTTTATTCTAAAATTCAGAGCTGATTTTCTGTAACTAGAGATATTTTCTTACAAGAAAAATGATTTAAATTCTCCTATGATTTGTCTCTCTAATTAATATAGCTCTAATTAAGGTCTACAAATTTAATTTCTTAAAATTTCATAAAATTAAATAAAAGAAGGTTAATAGTTGCAAAATAAAAACTTTCACCCAGATTTTCTAAGAAAGAAACATTTTAAAAAAACTATATTTATTATTAAATAATTCCTGAAAATTTTATTAAAATCCAACAATTATCTGATTTTTGCAAGAATTTCCAAATCAATGTTTTTTCACTACAAAATACATTTAAATTTCCCCATACTAATTTACGGTCACCCATTAACGCAAGGATAACAATTTTTAATAAAAAATTTTAAACTTCTAAAAAGGTTAAAATCAATAATTGAATAATAAAAAATTCTTTGGCCTTTCCTCTTAATAAGAACCCAAAGATTTTAAAGATAGTTTTTGATTAAGTTTGGGCCATTATTGTCATCTATGCTCATGTCTCTATAAAAAATCAGACAATTGTTGGATCTTAGTGAAACTTTCAGGACGTATTCACGAATGAATTAAATTATTTTTGAAACGTTTCTTTTTTTAAAAAAATTATATATCTAACTATATACATGTACACACGATTGGGCACCGAAAAACTATCGGCTCGACGAAGAAGCACATAGAAAATAGACCAGCACTTCCTCTGCTGTATTTGAAAAAGCCCGTATTTAAATTCAACACATGTTATATATATTAGAGATCTAGCCAAGATATATGTACTGCCAGTCTAGGACCTTTGAGTAAACAAGAATTTATTACAAACTATAGTCCGGCGTTGTTCGGGTGTAATGAAAGCTTTAAAATTAATCCATGGTCCTGGAACTCAGACTCAGCCTAAAAAATATTTGTGTGAAGTTTGGCGAGAATCTGATAAAAATTGTGGATTTGTATAAAGGATATACAGACAGATAAACAGACACACACACAAACATCTTGCCCTTTATATACACACACACACACACACACACACACACACACGTATATATATATATATATATATATATATATACTATTTTCTGCACTATTGTAAGAACTGCAACCTTGATACTTCTGAATATCGTTTCTTATGTCTTTGTCTATGAGTGTATCAAATTTGATTAAAATCGGACCACTCTTTCTATAACCCGATTTTTTCGATTATCGATTTTCGATATTTATCGATGGTACCTCGACACAAAACCTAGCTAAGAACACTCGCAGACACTTATAGTACAACTGTGTAAATTTTCAAGAAAATCGGTTCAGCCGTTTCGGAATCTATAGGTAACGGATACACAGAGAGAGAGAGAGAAAGAGAGAGAGAGAGAAAGAGAGAGAGAGACAAAGTTTCATTTATAAATAAGTTTAGATCTCATCGAGTATAAGATCTAGGATAAACATTTTAAGCTATTCATTGGCGAGAGGAGGAAGGTATTATATGCCATCATGTTCGGTAAATATTTATTTGCTCTATGATTTAGTCAGCATGTCTGAAAATTAAGCAATTTCAGTGCTGAGTGTTTTTCATTAATCAATATATTAAAAATATCAGACATCGTGTTGAGCTATTTATTTATTTTAGTCTTTTTGCTTTGCTTTCATCTCATCAAATGTGTTTCTAAGATGTGATTTCGATTCTTTTAGTACAGACAAACTGATTCAACACCCATTCACCAAACACTTGTCGACCACACCCTTACTTGATTACGAATAGGCAAATGTTTCTCACCTCTTTTAGTAAACAGATAAATGCACAAACTGTTTCCGACTGTTAATTTAATCCAAATATACATGCATATATATATATATATATATACATATATATATATATATTAATATCCAAAAATGATGAGCAAATAGTTAAAATCTTAAAACCTGATCTTATTAATATTAATTTAGTTCATATTAAAATTGATCAAGGCGGAGTCCTCGATATATATATATATATATATATATATATATATATATATATATATATATATATATACAGAGCCAAATATATAAAGTAAGTAAAAAATTCCGAAATTTAATTTCGTTGAATGGCCATTTCACCGAGAAAATTCAAATATATTAATATGTAACATATTTGAATTAGTAAATTTTTGTTTTCGACCGTTGCTGATGACGCGATAATTTTCTGGCTGAAATGGTAAAAGTGTAACCGGAAATAAAAATTAGTTTACAAAAGAAAGAGGCCAAGATAAAAGAGAGAGAGGAAATAGTAGTACTAGCTTAGTGATAGGTGCAGTGAGAAGGCAGCATGCCCGAGGGGTTAAGGTTAGCCGGCATGAATAGACTTCAGTGTTATCAGATCTATAAGATTAAATTCTAAGCAGGTTAAAATCTAATATATCGATTAAAATGGGAAGTAAGGGATTTAGTTAATACCCTATAAAAGTTAATACCCTATAAAAGTTAATACCCTATAAAAGTTAATACCCTATAAAAGAAGTTTAAATTTACTTCTCTGAAGACACTTGCTAACCAACTCCTTCCTTTGATGTAGAAATAAATTTTAATCATGACATTTTAATTTATTATATATAATTTTGGTTTGATTATTTTGATTTATTATATATAACCCGTTTTCAAACGTTGAGCCTGGTCTGTACCTACATAGGTGACCACTTGGGAATGCCAGGTGCTGTAAGCGTTCTTGATGGATGTACGTTGTGGTGCAGTTGATTTCTTGGAACGAGAAACCGGTGAGCTGAATTCGAATTCAGGTTGAATGCTCTGCAGTCACTTACCGCAAATACCCTTGGGAAAGGTATTAATCCGTCCGTTCCCTCCAGTTATAGGTTAAATAACAGGACAGATCGTGTTCTATAGCCTTTCTAAGAACTTATTGAAATGACTATTCCCTAACTGTAAAATATTAAGTAAAAAATTCTGAAATTTAATTTCGTTGAATGGACATTTCAGCCAGAAAATTATCGCGTCATCAGCAACGGTCGAAAACAAAAATTTACTAATTCAAATATGTTACATATTAATATATTTGAATTTTCTCGGTGAAATGGCAACCAGTCTACCAGATCAGATGTGGCGACCTGTTGTAGGATAATTAAAAAGAAATGCCTACCTAAGCACTGTGGAGCGTATTCAGAGCACAGTGAAAAGAATAATAGCTCTATTGGTCATCCACTGCATCCCTGACTGTCTTCGGCAAGCCTTGCCTATGTCGTGCCACCGGACCCAGATGGAATGGAAAGTGAGAGTGAAGTTGACGACCGTGCGCAACTCTCCCCTGACTTTATTTTTAATTTCACAGTGATATTATTGTAAAAAAATTAATTTAACATTTTTGCGACACAGAATTTCCCATGTTTCAGATTTATTTTTTTACTATGACACCATCTTTAAACGATTCATTTTTGGGGTAACTAAAAGAATAAACTTTTTTTTACCCACCCTTTTTTTTTTCAAGGCCATCGAATTTCATCATCCACCCCGAAAATAGATTGTCATTACTGCACACCATTGCAAATGACCTAATCTAAAGAAAAAATATAAATCGATTACACCCTGTCACTTCAGTGGGTCTAAAACTAACCGTATGGCGAAAGAAAAGAAACATTAGTAGTTTCACAATTCGCACAAAAGTAGTTGTTTCACAGTTCGCACAAGAGTGTATAACATTTTTCAACTGTGTGCTACCTGTTTAACGACAACTTAATTTTTATAAAACGTTTCTGGAAAAACAAATTACCAGCATTCTTTTTGTAAATTATATCACGACAAAAATATTTTAATCTTTCCTGTATTTAAAATAATCAGTTGGAAATTGCTTTCTCGACCATGTTCATGACGTGAAATTAATGAATAAAACGTTATTACAATTAGTTTAATTCGTTCTTAACGAAGGAACGGCAGCAACTTTTGGAATAACAAAAAGAACAACGTGTTTTTTTTTCCTTGATAAAGATGATTGTTGGTTGGTTGTTTTGTTTTATGGCAGATCAACCTCGGCGGGTCATTTATTGCCGACTAAATTTTATTTATTTATTGCTGGCAATACCTTTTTTTCTTTGAACAATTTATTGCTGTTTTTATATAAGTTTTGTGTCTATTAATACTTTTTCTTTTCGAGTATCAAGATTCATTGGGATTTGTTTTTAAGAGCAGGGTCCCCAAGTCCTACCCTTGTTATTTAACCCATAACTGGAGGGAAGGGACGGATTAATACCTTTCCCAAGGATAGCAGTGCTTAAGTGAATGCAGGGTATTCAACTGGAATTCGAACTTGGCTCACCGATTTCTCTTTCCGAGCCGATATCCACTGCACCACAACGCACATCCGTCACTATATGCTTACAGCACCTGTTATTCCCAAGCGGTTGATAAAGATGAAATAATCGAATACGCTGAAGTCATGAGAAATAATGTCAATTATAGTTATAATTATCTGTTCTTGATGTTTAACTCCAGATTAAATTCTAATGGATATCAAGTTCCAATAAGTCTCATTTTTAAATATCTATACTTCTAAGATGATGTAGTATTTACATTATTTACATTGGTTTTTTTGTTTTTTTTTAATCATATCACCCCAAGCAAGGCGGTAACGCCACTGATGCGCAGGGGGCTACGTAAGGGTAAAAAGAATGGAAAAGAGAAAGCCGGAAACCACATCCTAAACAGGAAACAAGGGATGAGCCTCTTCACCTGTTCAATCAGACTGTTGTCATCATCTTTATTGCTATATTCACGACGTTTCGGCTGTTGTACGCTCCGGCTTTCTTCATGTGCTTGGAATTTCGAAACGTACTCATTATTTCGATCACTGAGGTATATCATTCTTGTTATATGTGCCATGCCACTTCTAGATGTCATGTAATTATCTCCCTTTAACTCAATTCTCTAAGTTAATGTTGTATCGCCGAGGTGGATACGATACACAGAGAAAGTGTTCTGCGATATTATTCAGCACAATATCCGGTGCTAAACGGATATACACAGAACAGTACAATAGTTACAATGACAGACAAGACAGAACTTACAACACAGAAAGGAGGGGTTTAGATCTCAAAATCCGAATATTACTCGAATGACGTTCGAATATTTCGCCTCGGATGCTACTATTCTTTACTTAAATATACTATGGACCATTCCATCATTGAGAGTGTTGCAGGGTTTACAGTATTTACATTATTCAGACTATTGTCCTCATCTTTGTTGCCATTTGTACGACGTTTAGTCTGTTGTACGCTCTGGAATGCTAGGAATTTCGAACCGAAGCCTTTATTACAATCACTGGGGTATATGAACACCATTTCTTGCGTAAAGCCTCGATTGGGAGTCATGAGTTATTTCCCTCTAACCATGCAAGTTACTTGTTCACCCCTGCTCTAGCCTGGTATTGAACTCACAACTCTAAGAGTCAAGTCAGGAACTAATCAACGTCTATATCAACTTGGCCATGTGTCCTTAATTACAAAGGTCGAAACATTGTACAAATGGCAATAAAGACGAGGACAAAATTTCGATTAATGTAAATACTACTTCATCTCAGAAATATAGACAAGTGCAGCAGGGTTGTCAGCTACCCTACAACAATTATTTTTCGTTACTGCTGTAGCCAGGTATTGAACTCACAACACTTTGGTTCAAATCACTGGATCTAACGACATGGCCCAGCGGATAAAAAGCATAGGCTACAACAGTGGTGATTCTTAGTGGACATTTCAGTGTGAAACGATTCTCCGTATGTAGTTAAGGGGTGTGCGGCTAGTGTAACAAATATAGGCGCTGAAAGTGCAGTCGACAAACTGAGCTCAAATTCTGGACTAGTCTGTTGCATTCACTTTCACCTGAATGCTATTCGGAAAGGTAGGGATCCGTTTCTTTGATCGAATGATTGATTCGTTTTCTACGGCTTATCGGCCATAAAAATATAAAAGTTATCATTGACAGTTATTCAAACTATCGTCCTATCTACACTGCCTGTTCCCGGCACTACCTCTTTTGTTATGAGCCCGCTCAAGATTCCCAGTTCCGTTTTATTTTTGGCCCGTTTGATCTCGTCTGGTTCATTATTATATTTTCCCCAGTCCAAGTTATTTTCTCCTCTCCACTCCCCGTAAAAAAAGAGCCTCTTGATTTTGTCCTTTGGGCAGAATACAGCGGCCACTTTGTTTTGTGGGTGGGCTGGGTCTTTTGTTGTTCTTTTTAGTTGCAAAATTTTTATTTTGGGGAATTTTTGTTATGCCCCTCCCCCTCATGCCATTTCATGTTAAAGTTTTATGTCTATTTTTGTATTTATTGTAAAATTTTTATGAACATTTGGGTTGTTTTTAGGTCCCCAGAATGCTTTGCGGTATTTTGGTACATGGCGGATTTCGATTAAGTGTTGATGGATAAGTTTTTGTGGTGATTGTGGAGAATTGTTACGTATGTTTGGGTCGTGAGTCGGATTAGCTAGTTATAAAAAAGATAATTGAAGACCATCCCAAGTTTTGTTTCCACCTCCCTTTTTGGCCTTGTGCTAATGTTAAATAAACATCGTCCTATCTACACTGATGGATCTAAAGTTGGTATCAAATCTGCACCTATACACAAGAAAACAAAAGTAACGAATTGACTTCTAAACAATAGCTATATATTCAGTGCAGAAGTGGTGGCCATATGCTTGATATAATAACCACAATCAAACACGAAAAAAACTATCATATAAACAAATTCCGCGTCAATACTCACAGCACTCAAAAACAAAAATAATTAACCGATTGATTACGTAGATCTTTAACAGAATAGAATATTCATCAACATATAATGATATCATTCCTGAGACATATAATAAGGAAGGGGGCTTGGAGAATTTGATACTCACAGGTCAGATAAAGAAGAAAGACAGACAGGGGAAAGCAATGGGTAAAATAATGGGCTTCAGTAAATGTATAGCAGAGCAGGGTTTGGGAGAGGTAACAGATTTAATTCTCATGAACGCTGAGCTCTATAAGCTGAGTCTGTCTTGTTTTTTAACCCATAACTGGAGGGAAGAGAAGGATTAATACCTTTCCCTAGGGTATTTGCGCGTAAGTGAATGCGATGAATTCAACTGAAATTCGAATCGGCTTTCCGATTTCTCGTTCCACGCCGATATCACTGCACCACAACGCACATCCGTCAATCTAAGAATAGTGAATAGAATTATTAAATAAAAAAAATGTAATACTTATTTATTCAGATACTAACGCTGTACTATTGCTACTTCCAAACACACGTATATATTTATGGTATGACAATATTTCGTGGTACAATTAAGAGGCTCGTGAGGCACACTAGTGTGACGCGACAAGGTTAAGAATCATTATTCTGAAAAACAAAAATACAAAAACAAAAAACAAAAAAAAACACCTCCAATGCTGTTAAACAAAAAAGTCAAATCAGATCAACGCTTTCTAAAAATTTAACTTTTCGAGATAATAATGGTTTAGCGATACACGTTTACTAATTAACCCATAACTGGGGGATATATTGTGCTTAAGTAACAATATCGAATCCAACAAGAATTACAACTCGGCTTTCCAATCAGCAATCACGAGACATTGTCTATTTAACCAGTCTCACATCCAAGTTTACACCTGATATTTTCAAGTGGTCACTCATCTAAGCAACAACGTTGCTTAACCACGGTGATCGTACGAAAACCGCTGTGTAAAAGTGATGTGTAAAAGTGATGTGGCCGCAAGCACTCCTAAACCCCACCTACGGTTTAAATAGCAAGGATAGAATGGAATTTCTAGCTTTGGAAGGAAACCATTCTAAGAGAAGGAAAAGTCTTAATTGTAAGCAGTTGTGAAAGCAACTACCCCACTGTTTTTGCCAAGGATGGCCGACAATCCACAGACAATAACGAAAAAGAATCTATAGAGTGTCATGATTGCCTCTTCCCTGAAGACACAAGGCATTTAAAAATATTCTCCAGATTACTTCGGAAAGCTGAGTTAATATATATGCCGACTCGTGCTGGAAGACATCGTAGATAAATAGTCAAGAACATATGTAACAATGTGTACTTAATTGTAATTTATGTTTGCTTCAAATTGATATAATTGTCTGTGATAGAATAAGCAACGTGATTTAACAATAAACGAAATGAGGTGAACTTTTTCTCATCTAACAAAAGGAATTATACTTGCACTCAAACATAATCGAAATTCCTGATGACAAACTGGCACGTGATTAGTTTAATAAATTCTTTGGAAATCTTTCTTAACAAACCTGACCTTTCCGGATAATTTCATTTTCCAAATGAGATTGTTGATGGCATGATGGCAATAACATTTAATAACATGATGGCAATAACATTTAAGTAAAGACCGTTGTACACACACACACACACACACACACACACACACACACACACACACACACACACACACACACACACACACACACATATATCCGGTTGGTTACAGAACGAAGAAAGAATTTTTCCGTCCAAAACATTAATTTAAAACAGTGCTCGATATATGATGTATAGAGCTTTGAATATTTATTATAAATTATGTTTTTGAACATGTACATTATTTTTTAATATATGTCTAATATAGAGTTTTCAGTTTTGCTTTTACCTCCCGTAGAAACGTACCCAACGTTGAAACAAACATATGATTGTCGAGGACATATAAAATATATATATATATATATATATATATATATATATATATATATATATCCTTTCAGGTTCATGAGAAGAGACAATAGTGAGCAGCGTCGGCTCAGTTCATTTTCTTCACTACTAGGTTTTAAACTTTACTACCAGTTGCGAAAGCTCTTGTTGTGTGTTTCCTCTTTAACAGTGCTATATTATTTTATTTTTGCAATAATTATGTCGTCGAGCAGTAAAGAATATATATACATATCTATCTATCTATCTATCTATCTATCTATCTATCTATCTATCTCTCTCTCTCTCTCTCTATATATATATATATATATATATATATATATCCTCTCTATTATCATAAAGATCGTTGTGCAAAGATAGATAGATAGATAGATAGATAGATAGATAGATAGATAGATAGATAGATAGATAGATAGATATTAATAAGTGTACATTTTATGATACGTCTATGGCACAACTCGGAGTTTCTTGCGTTATCCAATCATCAGGTGCATATTTCAAACTGACAGTTTTATAGATTTAAATTTAAATTCACTCAATGTTCATGGGAATTAAATCTTGTGAATTTAAGTTACTACTTTTTTAATAATAATATTGAAAATTTAAATATTCTGGTAACACTGGAATAATAACATTAACTATATATATATATATATATATATATATATATATGTGTGTGTGTGTGTGTGTGTGTGTGTGTTCACCCTCATATGTATATTTATTAATTCACGTCACTATATATGTATATATACATATTTAAATTTTATGTTTAGAGTTTTTTCCTTGTCATTAGGCAATGTTAGATCGTTGGTGTGAAAATGATTTTCATTTGAATATAAAAAACGTTTGTTATTTATGGATGTGGGAAGAAAGAAAAATTTATGTGTGTTCAATTTAACTAATCAGAATTAAGATTCACTTTAAATTTGAAAAAATGTTTATACTTTTGAGGAATACATGATTTCTTCTTTCAATCTTAACAAAATAAATATTTAATTATTTGCTCTACAATATTTGTTGCGTTGAGTACTTTTGTAAAAACAAGTAAAGACCGTGAGAACTCGGAATTGTAAATCTGTTGGTTCTCTTCACCAGGATTTATATATATATATATATATATATATATATATATATATATATATATATATATAGTGTATCGAGGCAGCAAGTAATTTTCTAAACATATGCTGTTAAATATAAGAGACAATGAATGTCTATTATGTTTAATCATGAGCCGTTCTAAATGTCTTATTTTTGCTTTAATTTCGGTTGAAAATAAAGACAAAAATTCTCCAACATTTGGATAATTATTTATTGATTTTCTTCATTGTCTCTTATATTTAACAGCATATGTTTAGAAAATATATTAGAGCACTCTGGCTATTGGGCGTATAATGATAAACGCTAAAAAGTCTGCCTACTTCCACCGAACGCCCATAGCCCAGGGGTAGAGTCGCCGACTGACGCCATTTCGATCGGGTTTCAATCCTGGGTAAAAAAGTCTAACCGTACTGATGAGCTGTGATACGGCGAAACAGATCTGTCTGCGGATGACAATATATATATATAGTCTTCTCCAGTTGATATACGTTGAAATTTCGAACCGAACCCCTTATTTAGTGACTCTGTAGATAAAAGTATTGACATCCCCCCCCCAAAAAAAAAACTAAGTCATGGCACGGAGAATTAGAACAATCAACTCTCGTGGACAGAATGAAGTGTTTCATTCGAATTTAGTTACCTCCCTTTTGACTTTGTACAGGTGACCTAATATATTCAGGAGTGTAGCTTGACAAAAATAAATGCTACAGGCACAATGTTCAAATGACATGTGGACGAATGTAGGCAATGCGAATAATCTAGTCACGTGATTCTAGTATACGTCATGGTTGCGTCATGATTGCGTCGCTTTGATGGAGGATACAAAAACTGTCCGTTGGCAACCACAAAGCTACCCTCTTCTCTGTCTATCCATGCGATCGGAAGTTGTCAAACGAAAGGAGAAGAAAAGAAAATTTGTCCCCTGTTAGATCGTTTTTTTCTCTTTTCATTCTGCCTTATAAACTTGAATAAAGGAAGAGTTCTCAGCCATAACCAAAGTAAATATTTTCTACATCTTACCACAAGGCGAGATCATTGATCAAAAGAAGAAAAGAAAAAGATCACAGGCTTCTATTAAACATTGCATTACATTTGGTGTCATGACTGACTGTGATTTGTTATCAAGCTTTTATGTTATAGTTTCTAGATCATTTCGTTTGTAAATACTATGAAAGCATTTGAAAATGTAAATAAAATTGAAAATTATTGCGCGGTATGTAAACGTTTTTTAGTTGTTGGGTTTTTTGTTGTTGTTTTTTTATTTTTGTTTTTTGTTGATTTTTTTCATAGCAGTAGATAGAAACCAAAATAGTATAAGAAAGAGATAGATAGATAGATAGATAGATAGATAGATAGATAGATCTAAACTTATTTATAAATGGAACTTTGTCTGTGTGTGTGTGTCTGTGTGTCTGTGTCTATCCGTTACCTATAGACTCCGAAACGGCTGAACCGATTTCCTTGAAAATTTACACAGTTGTACTATAAGCGTCTGCGAGTGTTCTTAGCTAGATTTTGTGTCGAGGTACCCCCGATAAATATCGAAAATCGATAATCGAAAAAATCGGGTTATAGAAGGAGTGGTCCGATTTTAATCAAATTTGATACACTCATAGACAAAGACATAAGAAACAATATTCAGAAGTTTCAACGTCGCAGTTCTCACAATAGTGCAGAAAGTCGATAATATATATATATATATATATATATATATATATATATATTTTAATTCAGATACTTCAATCCAAGGGAAAAAAGCAGGAAGGTAAATTCCAAAAAACCCGATCCTAATTAATATTAAAAGTTTATTTTAATATTAAAAAATGATACAGGAAGAGAGCTCCATGTAATAAAATATTACAGAGCAAATATATATTAAAAAAGGATTAATTCAAAGATGTTGAATGGCCATTTCGATATGAAGATCCCCACGGGGAACGACACATCACCTCAGCAACAGAAAAAAACCTTTCAGAAACTGGAGAAAAATTAGTCTACTTTTCCTTTTTAAATAGATTGCAAAGAAATTAAAAAATAAATAATAAAATAAAATAAAAATAAAAATAAAGGGAAAGAAAAAGAAAAGGAAAAAGAAAAAGAAAAAGATAGAATAAAATCAAATAAATAAGAAAAGAAAAAAATTGACATCGTCTGGGTTCGCAAAAAAAAAGGGGAGAATGTAACTAAAAATTAACAGACATATATATATATATATTAAAAATTAACAGACACACATATATATATATATATATATATATATATATATATATATATATATGTATAAAGCAAGATGTTTGTGCAGGTGTGTGTCAGTTTATCTGTCTGTATGTCCTTTATACAAATCCACAATTTTTAACCGATTCTCGCCAAACTTCACTCAAATACTCTTTAGGCTGAGTCTGAGCTCCAGGACCATGGATTAGTTTTAAAACTTTCATTACACCCGGGTAACGCCGGGCTATACTGCTAGTAGATAGATAGATAGAGAGAGAAAGTGAGAGAGAGACAGAGAGAGTAAGAGAGAGGGAAGGAAATATTCAAGTTTATATGTCTTTAAGAAAATAGTGTTGGTGAAAGAGATACATAGAAAGGTAGATAGGTAGTGAGTGATTGAGAGAGAGGAAATGAGACAAAGAAAGTCACGAAGGAGAGTGAGATAGAGTGTGATTAAGAATGTGTATGGAAGAGAACGCAAAAAGATGAAAGGAAAGTTTGGATAAGATGAAGGGAGAACACACTGGTAAATACATAAAAAAAAAAACAGAAACAGAGAGAAAGACGAAAGAAGCAAGCTAATAATTAACAGTTGATGAAACAAGTGTTTGAGGCAATAGATAGATAGATAGATAGATAGATAGATAGATAGATAGATAGATAGATGCATGAAAGCATTAAATGAACATATAGATAGATGCTAGAAAGCATTAAATTTACAGGTAGATAGATAGATAGATAGATAGATAGATAGATAGATAGATAGATAGATGCATGAAAGCATTAAATGAACAGATAGATAGATAGATAGATAGATAGATAGATAGATAGATAGATAGATAGATAGATGCATGAAAGCATTAAATGAACATATAGATAGATGCTAGAAAGCATTAAATTTACAGGTAGATAGATAGATAGATAGATAGATAGATAGATAGATGCATGAAAGCATTAAATGAACAGATAGATAGATAGATAGATAGATAGATAGATAGATAGATAGATAGATAGATAGATAGATAGATGCATGAAAGCATTAAATGAACATATAGATAGATGCTAGAAAGCATTAAATGTACAGACAGATAGATAGATAGATAGATAGATAGATAGATAGATAGATAGATAGATAGATACATACATACATACATACATACATACATACAGACAGATAGATAGATAGATAGATAGATAGATAGATAGATAGATAGATAGATAGATGTGAGTGAGTGAGTGAGTGAGTGAGTGTGTGAGATGTTGTGCATTGACGCGCGTTTGAAATAAAGAAACTCAAGAAGTGTAAGAGAGATTGTGAATTAAAAAATGAATAAAAGAGTATTTGGGATAAGATGAAGTGAGAAAATTACTGGCAAATAGAGAAAGGGAGAGAGGAGAAAAAGAGGAAGAAAGACTAAGAATTGATTGCTCATATATGCGTAAGAGTCTATCGGTGCGTGTGACTGAACTACACACGCGTGTAATTCCTCACAATATTTGTCTACATAAATTAATATTTGAATGCGTGTGCGGGCTTTCGTATTTATATGTAGGGTTATGGTTGAACGCCGACCTATTCGTACATGGCTAGTACTTTGAAACACACACGCATCAATACACAGACGCACACACACGCATGTGTGTGTGTGTGTGCTTTCGTATGTGGGTGTACTCTGGTCTCTTTCAATGCAGTTGACAATTTTATTCTTACTATCATAAGAATTATTACTTTTCTGTGAATCATCATATTAGCGGCGAAATATTTATGGGCAAAATGTCTAGCGATGAGGCGAAAGACAAGGAAATGTGGATTCATGCCTCTTCCAAGAGCATTAATGCTGTGATAATATGCGGAAATTCGGAAGAAATTCAAAATTTCCTTATTCATGTTTCCAGTGATAATCCATTTTTCTAAATTCGGACTTGATTCTTATTCTTTGTTCTTTCTTACTCTCTCTCTCTCTCTCCCCCCCTCTCTCTCTCTCTCTCTATATATATATATATATATAAGACATACATATAACTATACTCATGTCGAAAAACCCTCCGCGGATCTAGGTGGAAGGAAAAATGGTTATAAAAAAGAAAGACCTAAGCACATGAACATCAGCCAAAAGGGTTCGGACCAAGTCAGCACGTAACCCAAAGAAAAAACCCGAGACAAGTCATCAACTAACAAATTGCGCTCAATACTTAGATAGAATAAATGAAGTATACTTAGTGAGCCAAAAAACCTACCAAGGTTTCACCTAAGCGGATCATCTGCTTAGGTGAAACCTTGGTAGGTTTGTTGGCTCACTTGGTATACTTTATATATATATATATATATAAGCACAAAGAGTCTGTCACTTCACTTTAACTTTGAGCAGGTTCATGCTAACTTCTAAGCTTTGTGAGGAGGCCGTTAAGATATTCAACTCGTTTGCCGTTCAAAGTCTTTTCAGGAGCAAAGTAGCCTTGACGAGGGAGAACATCTTAAGGGTGTTTTCGGGAAATTTCTAAGTCGGCACGAACCTGCTCAATTAAAGTGACAGACATTTTGTGTTTATCAACGCTCTATTCCATCTGTATACGTTAAAAACTGCTTGCCAAAATACATTTTATCAGTAAAACCACTGAAAAACAACTTTGGCGCTAAACATTATCACAACTCAACACTATATATATGCAAGATTTTTAATTTTATCTTTTATTATATCAATGACGCCAAAAGACTCTTTGTCACTGAATTCAGATCGTGGGCCCCGTGATCAATTCGTGACCCATTAGGGTCATCACATATACTGCAACCGTAATACCAGTGGTAAGTCTTCAAAAAGATAGCTTGACGGATCCAAATCCTCTCCAGACTGGTTTGAATCTAGAGATTTCATTCTCCTAGATTGATTGTCAACTATAGGATCCATTCTTTCGGCTCTCCGATTTCTTCTTCCGGGTCGTTATCCAGTACACCACCACGCATCCGATCATCATTGAATATCTCTTGTTAAATAAAAACAAAATGGCTGAACAAGATTTTACGACAGTCATGGACGCCATGAACAAAGTTTTACGACAGTCATGGAAATCATGTACAAGATTTTACAACAGTCGTTCAAAGGTGCAAGGTTTTCTTGGGCTTCCGCCCTATCTATTACACCTCAATTTTAATAAGATAGCATTCATATAAAATATTGTAATCTAATGACGGATGTGCGTTGTGGTGCAGTGGATATTGGCTCAGAACGAGAAATCGAGGAGCCGAGTTTGAATTTCAGTTGAAATCCTTGTATTCACTTTCGAACAAATACCCTTGGGAAAGGTATGAATCCGTCTCTTCCCTCCAGTTATGGGTTAAATAACAGGACAGATTGGGTTCTATAGCCTTGGCTGGCAACCAGTCAACCACAGAATGTAATGGCAACCTACTGCGGGATAATTTTCTGTCCAGTCAGTCATGTCATTTTTGGGTCATGATCGCCCAAGCGTGTTTGTGTTTCACGTATGGCACTTAACTGACTAATTGAATTATGTACAATAATAAATCATTCAAAATATAGCAAAACAACTCAAATAGAAAAGTCGAAAATAAATAGAATGTATCTTCTTCTTCAGGTGCCGTGTCCCTTCAGGACGTAGGCGATCGTGGACTTCAATTTGTCAGTCTTAATATCTTTGCTCTGGTATCTCTACCAAAACCTGCTTCGCCATTAATTTGCTCAAGCCTGTTAAATATGCCTGGCGCTGCTTTCCCCTGTCTCTTCTTTTTTTTTTTTTTTTTTAATCATCTCACCCCAAGCAAGGCATTCTACTGCCACCGTTGCGCAAGGAGTAACATAAAGGAAAGTCATGAGAAAGAGGGGTTAGTTATAGGAAATGTCAGGATGAGGGTAATATACGGATGAGGATAAAGAGGATGGGGGGTAGAGTAGATGAAAAAAGAGCTTGCGAGGTAGGTTGATAGGAGATGTCTATTGACCTTACATTTAAATTCCTGGAGATTGTAGCTGTCGGGGAAGCAAGTATATGGAGAAAAATTCACAGGTAAGAAGTGCGAGAAAAGAAGCTGTTAGAGTAGAAATTGCGGTTACATTTTATCGGTTTCACTGTAAAAGAGTGGGACCTAGTTGCTAATCTAGTATCTCGTGTAAGTTCCTACCTAGGGGGCACCAGTGATCTAAGTTCATTTGAGCAGAAGCCGTGAAAGTATTTATAGAAGAGGCACAGGTAAGCCACGTCACGCCGGTGAGACAGCGGCTGCAGCCGAGCTGCCAAGTCGGTATCGATCACATTACAGATTTTGTCAAGAACCCCGAGGTGAATAGCAAGGGCACCCGACCAAATGTGGCAGCAGTATTCAATACACGGGCGGATGGTAGATTTATATATGTGCAGGATGGACTCAGAGTGAAAAAAACTTCCTAGCCCTGCACAGTGAACCGACAGCGGATTTAGCAATGGATTCGATATAGTCATTCCACTTGAGGTCCGCTGAGAGTGTGAGACCAAGGAGGCGTAGTGTTTTACTCTCAGGAAAACTAGCCTGTTCCATGCTAATGGTGGGGGGTAGGAGCGATTGTCTTCGTTTTAGAAGCATTCTATCCGTTCTCTGAGTATCAGCTTCTCCAGACTCTCTTTCTTCATTACATGTCCCGGGAACCTCATCTGTCTCTTCCTAATGTTAATTATGAGTTTTCTTTTCGTTTGCATCCTCTCCAACACCTCGCCATTGCTAACATGATTTGGTTCATTGTATCCTCAGCATTCTTCTGTAGAGCCACATTTCTGCTGCTTCGAGCCTCAACTTCATCTTTGAAGAGATCAACATACGCTGACATACGGATGGACACATATCACATAGCAGTCCAGTCAGTCAGTTAAGTGCCATACGTGATACACGCTTGGGTGATCATGTCTCGATAGAGACATGACTGACTGGGCAGAAGATTATCTCGCAGTAGGTTGCCATTGCTTTCTGCGGTAGACTGGTTGCCGACCAAGGCTATAGAACCCAATTTGTCCTGTTATTTAATCCATAACTGGAAGGAATATACGGATTAATACCTTTCCCAAGGGTATTTGCGCGTAAGTGAATACAATGGATTCAACTGGAATTCGAACTCGGCTCCCCGGTTTCTCGTTCCGAATCGATATCCACTGTACCACAAATCGATCCAGCTTAAATACATCGACAATGTCTTGGGGCAATTTTTAAAAAGGTGTATGGTTTTAATACATTCAACGTTATAGATAAAAAATAGTGATTTGGATAATGTATTACTACGGTTGCAGTATATGTGATGACCCTAATGAATCTGAATTAAGTGAAATGGAGTCTTTTGGCGTCATTTATTTTTTCTTTTTTAATCGTTTCACCCCAAGCAAAGGGAAGGGCTACATAAGAGTAAAAGTATAGTTAGGAGGGGAGTAAAGAGAAAAACGGACCATTTACAGGGGGTATCAGAGAAAGGGCAAGAGAAGGATGGGAAAAGGTGTGAAGACAGTTGCGAAGGTAAAGAGAAAGGAAAAAAAAAAACAAGATATACGGGGTGATGCAGAAAAGACTGGAGTCAAGTGGATAAGAGATGGGTATTGTCATTGCATTTAAATTCCTGGCGGTTGTAGCCGTCAGGAAAGCAAGAATTGGAGTAGATAGACTAAACTATCGCCCGGTTCACACTCCACCCACGTCTATTGAACAGGTGAAGAGGCTCATCTCTTACTTCCTGTTTAGGATGCGGTTTCCGGTTTTCTCTTTTCCAATCTTTTTACTCTTTTCTTTCTTTTTTTATTTTTTTCAATTGGAGTAGATAGACTAAACTATCACCCGGTTCACACTCCACCCACGTCTATTGAACAGCTGAAGAGTCTCATCCATTGTTTCCTGTTTAGGATGCGGTTTCCGGTTTTCTCTTTTCCATTTTTTTTTTATTTAATTTTTTTTTTCAATTGGAGTAGATAGACTAAACTATCGCCCGGTTCACACTCCACCCACGTCTATTGAACAGGTGAAGAGGCTCATCCCTTGTTTCCTGTTTAGGATACGGTTTCCGGCTTTCTCTTTTCCAATCTTTTTACTCTTACGTAGCCCCGTGCACATCAGTGGCGTTATCGCCTTGCTTGGGGTGATATGATTAAAAAAAAAAAGTATATGGAAGCGAGTTCCACAGTCGGGTAGTACGAGAAAAGAAGCTGCTGGAGTAGAATTGTCGGCTGCATTTGGTTGATCCAATTGTAAAAGAGTGGGATCTTGTTGCGAGTCTGGTTGCACGAGCAAATTCTTGAGGATGGGGCACCAGTGATTTAAGTTCGTCGGAGCAGAAGCCATATAATAAAAGATATAAAAATAATCTTACATATATAGTTTTGAGTTTTGATAATGTTCTTTTTCGATTCACAGCCGTCCCGTAAAAGACTAACGTCCAAATCTGTGAAAATGTTTCATGCTTTAATCGTAAGCTGCACTTAATTTAATTTGAATTATTTATAAATGGCGGTAGATGAGAGTCCCAAAGCACTGCCAGGTCTCCCAATTAGGCTTCCGCCCCGATCGGGGGTTTTATGGGTAATATGAACTGATCCTTGCTATGTATTCAGTAATTTGTACTTACGTATGTATGAGTCCGCCTATAACATAATAAAAGAAATGCCGAATATTGATAACATGATCTGTCAAGAGAGTGAAGCACCAGTTTCTGTTTTTTGGAAAAATAAATAAAACTTTTTTTGTAATTTGTTTCGTTTCCCTCATTTATATATTCTATTTTTATTTATATATTTTTTATAGGAATTTTGGGTCACTGTTTCGAACAAAGAATTTTTTTCTCGTCAGAATTCATCTTGCACATAAGTCTACCATTCGTGCCTGCATAAATTACCTTTGCCGAGATACTTCAACGAATTCGCTGAAAAAACAGCATAGTATGATAAAAGACCCCAAACTTAATAAAAACAAAGTTTTATCGGCAAAATGTTTATGTTATTATTAAGAGGACAGATTAAA
Source organism: Ascarosepion bandense (assembly GCA_037127315.1). NCBI lineage: Eukaryota > Metazoa > Mollusca > Cephalopoda > Sepiida > Sepiidae > Ascarosepion > Ascarosepion bandense. Next base: position 8,253,938 of record JBBBDQ010000738.1, read on the forward strand.
GTATTTGTAATTATTTATTTTTTTTTTTATTCTTTCTACCAAGTTCGAAAATTTGGTAAAAAAACATCTCGTTTTCCTTTCGTCAGTGAGTGACGTAATTTTTACAAGGGTTTACTACGACAAGCATAATATTACGCAACTCACATTTTTGCCGGTGAAAAACACATTAATTTGGAAATTCTTGCAAAAATAAAATAATGCTCGGATTCTGAATTGAATTATAATTGAAAGATGTCAGAAATGAGCTGTAACGTTGACAGATGTTATTATCATTCATTTCTCAATGTACCCAAGTACTTTCAATCTCCTTCCGAGATCATCTTCAGGGATGTGAGTTATAGTAACAAAAAATAACCGCAAGAATGAGTATATTATTTCTGTGATCATAGAATGGGACTTTGGTGGTACAGGTTAAAAGTAGGTTTTTTACTATTTTAGTGTTAATTTTCAGTGGGGACAGAGAATTATCATTATATATATTTTTTATAATAATGTCAATGTCTCTAACAGAAACGTTAGTAATCAGATTTTCAACAGCAAGTGATGCTACTGTTTCATTACTAGCTTTTCCGTTTTTAATATTTATATAAGTTTAAGAGATGATTTAGTGCTGTATTTGTTAGGTATGTATGGCGTAATTCATTGGTTAAGCGTTTTAATTACTTGGTATATAGGAGTGGGTATTTGTGATATAATTATAATACGCAAAAGATTATCCGTGAGTATGAACGGATTTTATCTAAACTTGTTTATAAATGAAACTGTGTGTGTGTGTGTGTGTGTGTGTGTGTGTGTGTGTGTGTGTGTGTGTGTGTGTGTGTCCGTCCGTTACCTATAGACTCCGGAACGGCTGAACCGATTTTCTTGAAAATTTACACAGTTGTACTATAAGCGTCTGCGAGTGTTCTTAGCTAGGTTTTGTGTCGAGGTACCCCCGATAAATATAAAAAATCGATAATCGAAAAAATCGGGTTATAGAAGGAGTGGTCCGATTTTAATCAAATTTGATACACTCATAGACAAAGACATAAGAAACGATATCCAGAATTTCAAGGTTGCAGTTCTTACAATAGTGCAGAAAATCGATAATATATATATATATATAGAGATAAATAAGGCAAGATGTTTGTGTGTGCCTGTTTATCTGCCTGTATGTCTGTATTTTTTTTTTTTTTCAGCCCTTTTATTTTAGTTTTTGCTTCGGGTTTGGCTCTAAGTAGGTATAATTGTAGTTCTTAGTCTCGGCCATGATACCATTTATTCAGAGGACTTATTTAGCCTTCAAAATTCAGTTCACGACGAAAAAACTTATTTGATATCGATACCAGAAAATCAAAATTTGACTTACATCCATTCATTTTTCTTTCAGTCTACGGTTTCGCTTTAACTGGAAACAACTATTGCTTTTTAGTCTTTCGTGCCAACGTCCAAAGAGTCTGAGCTCCATGACCATGGATTAGTTTTAAAGCTTTCATTACACCCGAGCAACGCCGGGCTGTACTGCTAGTTAAAAATAAGCAGCCACAATGTTTGTTATTTATTGAATCTTATTCATAGAGCGTACGTAAATGTAAAATTGGGCATTGAATTCAATGACCAGAGGCAACAGTCTGTTTCATATCAAACGCGATCAATTGTCTGACGACTGCGTTTAGCTTGAAGCAGACTGTTGACTATGGGTGTTGACTTCAACGTCCACTTTTATATATAATCGCCATTGTATTCACTAGATATATATTTCTATTTATCGTTTTTATTATTGTTATATTATAACAATGGATATCGATTTGGAACAAGAAATCGGGGAACGGAGTTCGAATTCCTTGCATTCACTTACGCAAAAATGCCCTTGAGAAAGGTATTAATTCGTCTCTTCTCTCCAGTTATGGGTTAAATAACAGGACAGATTGGGTTCTATAGCCTTGGCTGGTAAACAGTCTACCGCAGAAAGTAATGGCAACCAACTGCGGGATAATCTTCTACCCAGTCAGTCATGTCTCTTTCGAGATATAATCGCCTAAAGTGTGTATCACGTATGGCTCTTAACTGACTGATATTTTAAATTCAGCTTTATTGTTGTTTTAGAATTTGAAAACTGTTTTGTTTTTAAATATATTTTATGCATTGGTGAGAGTTTGAACGATTCTTATGAGGGACGGATCTGTTATGTATAATCAGCGGCTTACCCGGCATCAACACCTATTTGCTATCGTTATTATGTGATTTGATTTTTCTGCTGACGGCCACGTGAAAAGCCATATGTTTTATACTAATTCTACGAATCTGCCCTGGGGTAAGGTTTTAGTTGTTGGGGGAGGTAGGGACATGTTCGCAATATGCTGGATGTCGTTATTAGAATTGTGAAATATGTTTTTTCTCTGAGGAGCATTTGACAGGCTATATTACCAGGGTTCCATACCATTTCCCTCCCCACAGACATGCCCTTTAATTAATTCCCAGATTGCGACAAATACGGGTATTGTGGTGAAACTCATGATCCAAAATCAATTTATTTCAATTTAAAAGCACTCTATATTATTATTATTATTATTATTATTATTATTAGTAGTAGTAGTAGTAGTATTTTCTGCATTCTGTCGAGTCTTATTTCTTACCGGGTCATTACCCAAGGGGGTAGGGGGTATGGCAAGGTAGTAAATATATGCATAATGTTTTCCCAGTTCTGATGTTAAATGATACTTACCATGCACAGTGTTTATATTTTCCTTACATTGATAATGCCCTCCTGAGTAGACGAGAATTTTTTCATAGTACAACCTTTTGAATCACTTGTAAATAATGTCAACTAGAGACGTTGTTAATGAACTCTGCTTTTGGCATGAAGGGAGTGTTTGGGAATAACTCTTGGCTTGCAAACAGCAGAGAAAACCTGTCTTCATAAAAGTCTTTCGGCAAAAGCAGTGTATTAAGAACTTTCTGAAAACGCAAGATGTCTTTAAAAGTTCTTTTATGACAAATTTGGAAAAAGAAAACCGCTCTTTCATTGAGAACGTACCTAATACATTTGTATGTGCATTGCTATATATGTGTATATATCTTCCGTAGCTCAAGGGAAGAATCACCGACTGACGCCAGTTCGGTCGGGTTTCAATCCTGGGTAAAAAGCAATCGGCTGTCTAACCGTACTGATGAGCTGTGATGCAGCGAAACAGTTCTGTCTATGGATGACTATATATATTAATCATCCACTTACAAGCCTGTTTCGCTGTATCACAGCTCATCAGTGTGCTAGACATCGACTTGCTTCCAGCCAGGATCGACACCCGACCGATGTCAGTTGGAGTCCCAACTCCCTAAGCCATAGGTGCATGGAATAAGAGAAACGAAATTTTAGCGTCTTATATATATGCGGTGTATAGATATCACTGAGAGAACTCAATTCATTACTATATATGTGCGTGTGTGTGTGTGTGTTAAATAAAGTTATAAAATGGAATATTTTTAATTTATTATTTTGAACATTATTTTTAATAGATACTTGCATTTGCTTTTATATCTGTTCTTTTACTTCAATTTTTTGTTATTAAATACTATATTTATATATATTGACTGGCCTGAATATTTGGAAAATTTTGTAAAGAAAATATGCATCTTTTCTTAAGGTACTTCAAATCAATTGACGGCTTCTTCTATGTCTATAGAAGTCGCAGGCTGGAATCCTGCCGGGAGATGCATTTTTTCAAACAAGATTTCTCGAATATTCAGGCTGGTAGATATATTTAAATATAATGTTTAATTATAGAAAAAGAAAAACAAAACAACACAAAACAGAATATCTATTTAAATACGAGTATCCACTAAAAATAATGTTCCAACAAATATATATGTATATATATATATATATATATATAAGTAGCTAACGGACCTACCAAGGTTTCAAGGTTTCACCAAATGGATCGTCAGGGCAAGGTTTTCACGAAATGGATCGTCAGGGTCTTTATTTGCTCTGCTATTGTAATGAGCGCTTTACGTGTTAGGTTCCTCATCTCGGGTTTTTTTTTTCGACTAGTACTTTGACTAATATTCAAGTGCTTAGTTCGTTTCTTTTTTTGTTTCCATTTTTCCCCTCCGCGTTTATACTCGGTGGTTTTTTCGAGACGTATTCAAAGATAAATTCATAGTCATATATATATATATATATATATATATATTAATAAATATAAGTATGTCTATGGCACGACTCGGAGTTTCATGCGTTATGCAATCATCAGGTGCATATTTCAAACTGACAGTTTAATAGATTTTTATTTAAGTTCACTCAGTGTTCAAGGGAATTAAATCTGATAGATAGATAGATAGATAGATAGATAGATAGATAGATAGATAGATAGATAGATTGATTGATTGATTGATAGATTGATAGATTGATTGATTCGCATATTGAGTTGTTTTCGCCCGAAAACTACCGATAGTAGTACCCGCCCGTATAGGGTGGCAACAACTAGTGAGCTGAGTAGACAACGACCGTGCTAGCCGTCAGCTGCCGTCTCCACTGCCGTCTCCACTGCCACTACTCGATATTAGTCCTTTATATATTGTGAACCGTATATCACGTGTTCGAGCTACGTCACAACAAATTATTTATTAATTAGTTATTTAAAGCTTAAACAGTTATTGGTTAGAGATAAATTAGATCAGTAAACAGTTTTATTAAATATACATTTCAAGAAAAATTAAAAGATAAAGATTTAACACGCAGAGCTTTTGAATTTTATAACTGGGAAGATCAGCTATTAGCGTTATCATGGTTTCAAGCTTTCACTATCGTCAGGTGTTATAGTCGTTAACGTCTGACGATACGGAAAGAATGAAACCATGGTAGTGTAATTGGCTGATCTTCATTATATATATGCATCTAGACGTTGTCCTATTTATTTGAAGTTGCCCTGGCTTGGAAGAAAATGTCAGCTAATAACTGACAAGGTTTCGGCGTGTGTTTTGTAGTGTTACTTTTCAGTTAAGTTTCGTACTGTGTTTCAGACTCGAACTGTGTTTCCTTCTTTTAGTATAAAAGGTTGCCCTATTTTCGTAAAAAATCAGTTTATCATATCAACCCAAGCAAGGCGATAACGCCACTGATGCGCAGGGGGCTACGTAAGAGTAAAAAGATTGGAAAAGAGAAAGCCGGAAACCACATCCTAAACAGGAAACAATGAGCCTCTTCACCTGTTCAATAGACGTGAGTGGAGTGTGAACCGGGCGATAGTTTAGTCTATCTACTCCAATTGAAAAAAAATAAAGAATAGAGTGAAAAGATTGGAAAAGAGAAAACCGGAAACCGCATCCTAAACAAGAAAAAAAGGGATGAGCCTCTTCACCTGTTCAATAGACGTGGGTGGAGTGTGAACCGGGCGATAACACAAGTTCAAATGCCGTTGCGATGCGGTCTACATAGGACGAACCAATCTGCGGTTTACGTTGAATACACCGGTTCTCGCTCGATCACCGAAATTACGCAACGTTGAGCCTGGTCAGTACTTAGATGGGTGACCGCTTGCGAATACCAGGTGCTGTAAGCGTATTGTGACGGATGTGTGTTTCGGTGAGCCGAGTTCGAATTCCAGTTGAATAATCTGCATTCACTTAAGCACTGGTACCCTTGGGAAAGGTATTAATCCGTCCGTTCCCTCCAGTTATGGGTTAAATAACAAGAGTAGGACTTGGGGACCCTGCTCTTAAAAACAAATCCCAATGAATCTTGATACTCGAAAAGAAAAATGTATTACTAGACACAAAACTTATGTAAACAACAAATTGTTCAAAGAAAAAGGTATTACCAGCAATAAATAAATAAAGTTTAGTTGGCAATAAATGACCCGCCGAGGTTGATTTGCCATAAAAACAAAACAACCAACCAACAACCAATCTGAAGTTGGATTCACGCGTAGCGCAGCACGTCCCCGCAAATGTACGTTGGGGCACTCCAAGTCAGCCTTTAAGAACTACTTAGGCTGTTCACGACTCAGCTATCGGACAACATTTACTTGACAGTCACGACTGTGCCTCTTGGTATAAAGATGCATGGTTTTCTGTTCTGCACAGTGCCTGTTCGGCATACCATCTACGTGTTCACGAGACTGTGTATTTAAAAATACACCAGCTTAGCCTGTGCAGACAGAAGGAGGACTTCATTCGCTCCTTACGGTTGTTGGAGGGTATGTAAGTCCTTTTTTTTTTTCAATTTTATTGTTCTTTGTGGAACTTTACATTTGCACCCCCTTACCTTTTAATTAATTTTGATTAAAATTTTGTTTTTAAGCGAGTTCCACATTTCCTTCTTCAATTCATATTAATGTGTCTTGTCTATCATTTACAATTTTGCCAGCGAACACCTATGATGACGTGTTGGCCGAAAGGGTCCTAAGGTCTTAACTACAATATGACGTTCATTCTGTTTAAATCCATTTGTTTTTTTTTCTGTGGGTACAAGTCTCTTTCTTTCTTTCTTTCTTTCTTTCTTTCTTGTTTTCTTTCTTTCTCTCTCTCTCTCTCTCTCTCTCTCTCTGTCTGTCTGTCTATAGGTACCTCCACTCATTTGCGATATCTAAATTTTTAATTGAATTTTGAAAAATAAAAAGGTTTCTTGAAAATTTTATTTTAGTTTTAAATTAATGCTAAATAATTAAATTTAATATTTCCAGTAAGCAAAATACGCTGGTGTATTTCAAACAGAAATTATATTGATTGGAATCTAAAATTTTTTAAATTTTTACTTTAATTTTTCAATTTTTCGCAATTTTGGAGCGATTGACGGATTTTGAACAAATGTTTATATTTGGTTTTAAAATTCTGGCAAAAATAAAATATACATCTGCGACACATGATTTTTGAAAAATTAGCTAATTTATTTCAAATTAATCTGATTTACATAAGTATTACTTATTTATAGCATGAGAAATTTAGAATAAAACTATTTTTAAACACACTGTTTCCTTTCTAACTGTTCACCGTGATTGAAATGTGTCGACAGATCGAGATAATATAAGCGTAGTGGATAATTGTACATTTTCTTTGAGGGGGTGGTAAAGGGGAGTAACTCTGTAACTTTATTAATTATTATAATTAAAAAAAAAGGAAAACAATTCTTTTAGAATTTTAATTATTAATCAAAATTTTTTTCTCCAGACTCTAATGTCTGACATTTATATTATTTATCAAAGCAATTAAAAGCTTATCTATTTGAATAATGTCATAGTTTTTTATTGCATTTTTCACTTTACTATTCGGAGCAGATTTTCGGTAAGTATGGCTAAATGGTTTTTAAAAATAATACGTAATTTACATTCCCCAATGAGTTCTGTGTTTAACAATAAAACCATTTTTTCCTACAGAATTTAATTTTTTTAAAATTTCATGAATTTACGCGGAGGAGGAGTAACAGATGTAAAAAAAATTACCAAGATTTTTTAAAAATAAATTTATTTCTAAATAAATCCTGAAAATATCATTAAAATCGGACAATTATTTGATTTTTGCAAGAATTTTCAAATTAATGTGTTTGTCACCGGAAAGAAACTGAGTTATGTAATATTACGTTTTCCATTGTAAACGTTTTTAACGATATGGTTACCCGCTAAGTCGAATCAAAACAACATTTTTTACTAAAGTTTCTATTGTGTTAGAAGAGATTAAAAAGTTTCTAAAATAATTAAAAAATACTTTGATCTTTTCTCTTAATAATAATATAAACATTTTGATGTATAAAGTTCGCTTTTATTAAATTTGGGGCTTTTTTTTATTCACACTATGCTGTTTTTTTAGCGATTTAATGGAGGTACTGTGTGTGTGTGTGTGTGTTTGTGTGTGTTAACCAATGAAGACAAAATGTGACCAAAATATATATTTTGACACAAACTCAATAATGTCTTGAACTCAGAGATGATCAAATTTTTTTTTTTTAATCATATCACCCCGGGCAAGGCGGTAAGGCCACTGGTGTGCAGGGGGCTACGTAAGAGTGAAAAGATTGGAAAAGAGAAAGCCGGAAACCACATCCTAAACAGGGAACAAGCGATGAGCCTCTACACCTGTTCAATAGACGTGGGTGGAGTGTGAACCGGGCGATAGTTCAGTCTATCTACTCCAATTGAAAAAAAAAATAAGGAAAAGTGAAAAGATTGGAAAAGAGAAAGCCGGAAACCACATCCTAAACAGGGAACAAGGGATGAGCCTCTACACCTGTTCAATAGACGTGGGTGAATGGACTTAAGACCTGATTGGTAACCAGAGCATCACAGTTGGGCGTTCTAGATTTGTTATCATTTCCCAAGCTTAGTCTGACACAAAATTACAATTGTTAGGTAGTGGAGATCAAACACGCTCCTAGAATAATTGTCTGCCATACTCTAACTGTGGCACTAGGTCGAGGCGCCCTCGACGTAGTTCATACTTCCCAAGGGCAAAGTATTATAACAATTTCACTCGTAATCACTATAACGTCGCAATCAATTAAAGCCTTAATTATACGAATTAATGATGAAAGCATTAATAAGAAGAATCAGAACGACAAATTTCATAACAATTATTGTAATAATAATCACAATGTTGAAACGAACTTAATAATAATGATTAAAGTTTCTGTGGAAGAACTTAGCCGCGTTCTCAAAAACACGACAATTGCTACGCATTTTCCATAGATTATTATTATTATTACTGTTATTATTATTACAAATGTACTCGCAAAATGTGTAAGATTCATTTACAAATGGATGGATATTTCATCCTTAGAGCTGTGCTCAATATCTCCGATCAAAGTGTATTATCTGTTATTTATCTCTAGCGTAAGATCGGGATAAAGCATCGGCAAAATGGTGATTTTCTAAGCGCAGCCTAGATGTGACACAAGGCCGATAGTATGGGACACCCAGTGAGGATCGAACTCACTACTCAATTTTAATGATTCTACTGAGACAAGCATCGGCAAAGTGTTTGCGATCTTTGGCACTTGATGGCAACGCGTGTTAAACTTGTTCACGGGGATTTTAACATTGTTTCAACACATTCCTACAACTCATCCTCATTCTCTTCGTATTCCTTTGGTAAAGAAAAAGTTCAACTAAGACAGTTTCTTCAAAAGAGAGGATGTTTCCCGACTAATATAATCAAAGCGTGTATTACGTATGGCACTTAAGTGACTGACTTGTAACGGTGTTTTATTTGAACGTTCACGTGGAAGGGAATTTATGAACGCGCAATTTTTAAATTAAAACAGATTATGGCGTTTTCCTCCATGCTTGTATAAACCTAAGAGTAAAACAACACAAGATAAATTTTTACGTTACAGTGAAAACATGAGGATAAAATAACGACATTGGAGATATAACGCCCTTGAAAATGGGCAGAGAAATCACTGAGAGCTCCTGAGATGATAATTATGGGAAATTTTTATATTCCTTAACTCCAGCAATACGAAAAAAATTAGTATCCTGGAAAAACAGAATAAGAAATCAATGAAATCTTTCTCGTCGGCCGTATTCAATGAAAGACGCTTGAAAGAAATCTTGCTGGCCAAGTATACATTAACATACACAAATATATATATATATATATATATATATATATATATATATATATCATGCTGCCAAGTTGTAAACAAAGAACTTAATCCCAAAAAATATTATGATCCAAATACGTGTGCAAGTTGGTTGTGCATGTTTAGATTATTGATGTTCAGTCTGTCCAATCAAACCACACACACACACACACACACACACACACACACTCTCTCTCTCTCTCTCTCTCTCTCTCTCTCTCTCTCTCTCTCTCAACCTTTATGACCTTACCAAGATAACACTAACGCTTTTTATTCTGGGTCATATTACTTCTTCTCTCTTTCTATGTGCCTTGTCCTTTCAGGACGTAGGCGATCATGGCCTTCCACGTCTCCCTATCCCTGGCGTCTCTTAGTACGCTTTCTCCTGTTACACTACGCAACCCCCGTTCTGCCATCCACCTGCTCAGGCCCGTCAAGTATGTTACACGCTGTATTCCCCTGTCTCTCCTTCCCTTTATCTGGCCTGAGAATATCAGATTCTCCAAGCCCTTTTTTCTCTTTGCATATTCCAGGAACTTTAGCTGTCTTTTCCTGACGCTCAGTATTAATTTCCTTTTAGTTTCCATCTTTTCCAAAACCATAATCAATGTTCGCATGCTCGATCCATGATATCCTTAGGATCCATCTGAAGAACCACATTTCAGTTGCTTCAAGAATTTTCTTCATGAGATTGTCCAGCATTCACTGCCATATTACTTAGATTCTCTTTTATATATATATATATTTTTAACGTTCTGAGAAAATTTAAACCAAATGAAATCCTGGTCTGAAGAAATGGGTCTATACACCAGTCTAAAAAATTATAACCACTTTAGATGATGTGTCGATCCTTCCTTTATATATATATATATATATATATATATATATATATATATATATATGTTAATATTTAAAAATATTAAGATATGTTAAAAACTTTTTACAGCGATATCAAAACCCTCTTCTTAAAAGGTATTATTATTTGAGTTTTATAAAATCAGTATTTATTTTAATCTGCAATGTTTTGCCTTATTCCGACATCCCATTTGCTTACATAAGCAAGTCACACAATTCCACTCAGAAATGTATTCAACTTTGTCAGAAAATGAACGGAAAAAATGTAATGAATTAGGCAAGGATATTTCAGTAATCAACGAAATAGTTTTTATTTTTAATTTGTTTTTCCCCTCAGGATCTGACTGAGTCTTAGATGACTTTGAGAACATAGAAAATTTTTTTGTCATTTTCGAAATATCATTATTGTTATTATTATTAAAGACTAAGTCCATATCAATTAGTTTTTCTTTCTATTTTTGTCTTTCGCAATATATTAGTATAGTTTGCACAAGAGTTAATTTCAATTTCATTTCGAAGAAGAAAATCTTTGCTGACCACAGAGCCATCTCTGGTTAAATAAATGCAAACTGCAATTGACGATTTTATAGATAGTGAGACACTAATATTACATACATGCATATATATATATATATATATATATAATGTTTGTACCTCGCAGGCGAATACCACGCGATCTAGTAGAAGTCATGACTTGCGCTTTAATTAGATTTAAGTGAGGGAGAATTTCGCACAGTCGTCCGCCTCACTATCTCTTTCAATTTCATCTGGGTCCGGTGGCATGACAGGCGAGACTTATCGGAGACAGTCAGGGATGCAGTGGATGGCCAACAGTGATATTATTGTTTTCCCTGAATGTGCTCCACAGCGCTTTATCACGCAACAGGTTGCCACTACCTGCTCTGGTAGATTGGTTGCCAGCCAGGTCTATAGAACCCAATCTGTCTTGGTATTTAACCCATAACTGGAGGAAAGTGGCGGATTAATACCTTTTCAAAGAGTATTAGCGCGAAATTCGAACGCGGCTCCCCAATCCCGTTCCGAGAAATCAACTGCAACACAACGCACATCCATCAAGAACGCTTACAGCACCTGGCATTCCCAAGCGGTCATCCATCTAAGTGCGGGCGAGGCTCAACGTTGCTTAACTTCGGCGATCGGAAGAGGCGCGGTCTATTCAATGCGATATGACAATAAGGTATATATATATATATATATATATATATATATATATATATATATATATATATCCGAGTGAGTATAGAATGAGGAGAGAAAAAAGAAAAATTTTTTCCGTCCAAAACATTAATTTAAAACAGTGCTCAATATATGATGTATAGAGCAGTGAATATTTATTATAAATTATGTTTTAGAACATGTACATAATTTCTTCTATATATATCTTCTTCTCTGCAATCATATGGTTGTTTCAGTGTTTGGACTCAAACACATCATCGGTTTCTCCCGATGATGTGTTTGAGTCCAAACACTGAAACAGCTATATGTTTGTAGAGAAGAGGATATACATAGAAGAAATTATGTACATGTTCTAAAACATAATTTATAATATATATATATATATATATATATATATATATATATATATATATATATTATTATTATTATTATTATTATTATTATTATTATTATTATTATTTAATCCAAAACAGAAAAGTAGGAAGGTGAAGGTAAATCCCAAAAACCTGATCCTAATTAATAAAAATTTAATATTAAAAAATGATGCAGGAGGAGAGCTCAATGTAATTAAAATTACAGAGCTAATATAAAGTAAAATAAATTTTCAATATTCAAAAATGTTAAATGAACATTTCGACATAAAATCCCTACGAGAGATTTTACCCTAAAATCTCTCTTAGGGATTTTATGTCGAAATGTTCATTCATTATTTTTGAATATTGAAAATTTATTTTACTTTATATATATATATATATATATATATATATATATATATATATATATATATATTGCTTATATATATACTTCTTATGGTCATATATATATATATATATATATGAGAGTGTTTGTGTGTCAATATGAGGACAGTGCAGAGGATTCAAAATGGGTTCGATTAGTCTAATGCTGACTATAAAAGTGTTTCGTTCCAAAATTAGATAACGTCAACCAATAGGAAAAACCACTGAAGAAGTTTAGAGCATAGAAGGGAAGAAACGCCGTAACTTCTAAAAAAATGATAAAATTATATAATAATGATATTCCTTGATATCAGAAACACAAAGTCAATCTCTATGTTTCCTATATATATATATATATATATATATATATATATATATATATATATATATATATATATATATATATATATATAGGAAGGTTTGCTGAATAGTTCCTTAGTGTCATATCCCGTTGAAACACCTGTTTCACCGGTATGATCACCGAAGTTAACCAATGTTAAGCCTGTGCAGTAGATGGGTAACCGCTTGAAAATAACAATTGCTGTTAGTCAGGATGTGCAGGAGGTGTAATAGATAGTAATTGGAAATCGAAGAGCAGAGTTCCAATTTCCTGTTGTATTCGTTATATTCACTTATCTGCAAATATCCATGGAAAAGGTATAAATTTTCCTTTCCTCCTTCAAGCTACGGTTTAATTAGAAGGATTTGTATCAGTAAATCATTATTTTCATAACAATAATGAAATTATTTTTGGGCTTTAAAATAACCCTCAAAGCGTTAATAAGCCGTAAAAAAAAACAAATCAGTCACTCAATCAATGAAAAGCATCTGACTTCTACCATACATTATTTTTGCAAGAGTCACATCAAACCAAGAGTAGATAGGTTCGTCTATCATCCGTTTCACATTCCTCTACGGTTATTTTTAATTTAAGTCGCGGCTTATCTTGTACTTTTTCTTTAGAATTATGTTTTTCTGTTTCTACATCAACTTTGAACGTTTCTGCCTAAACCTCTGAACTTATTATAGATTTACTTTTTTCCTGAATAGGAGTAGCAAGGTTCGTCTGTCATCTGGTTCACCCGCCGCCGCTTTTTTTAATAAAAGTAGAGGCATATCCGGTTCAAACCCCCGCCTGTTTTTTAATAAGAGTAGAGGCATATCTAGTTCCTCTAACCCCCCGTTTCTTAAAAAGAGTAGAGGCATATCCGGTTTACCCCA
>JBBBDQ010000738.1:8272500-8295000 GCA_037127315.1 Ascarosepion bandense
CTTGCAAATATCCTCAGTATTATCACTTATTACTCCCCATGCACCTCTACGACTTTTTAATGAAGCTTTTATGTGAATAGCTTTTACTCTAACTAGAATGTCCAGTTCTTCTTTGGGAAATTGCCAGGAGAGTTCCAAGAGCATCTATAATTACTGGAACAAACTTCGAGCGATCGAATTTCTTCTTGGTGTTGTTGATGTTATTCATACTGAAGAACACCACTGAATGAAACAGTCGAAATGTCGGGTGATTAATATCGAGAGATAAGATTGTCAAAAAGAAAATGTATGAAAATGGACCGCATGTTAATGAATTTTCTCAAACTTATCGAAATTATAATTACTAAGATCACAATGATAAATCTCTTTGTAATGTGTGAGAAGTATTTCTGAGTAATTTTTTGTAGAGTTTCTTTGAAGCATAGGCTACCAGGACTCACTTCCAAGCAATCCGAGTGCTCCAGCTACAACTGGAATTATTGATTTCCTCATATGCCACATTTCTCTTTTAGATTTCCAATTTAAAATCTTAGTATTTTGACAGTTTTCAAAGATACGATACAATCTGATTCGTCAATAAGAAAGAATATTTCTTTATGAAAATAAGAAAAATGTATAATTATTTTAATAATTTATAAGAAATTTTAATAATTTTGTAAGAAAGAATGTTATTTTAATAATTTATAAGAAAGAATAATTTATAAGAAAGAATTTTATTTTAATAATTTATAAGAAGGAATAATTTTATAAGAAAGAATTTTATTTTAATAATTTATAAGAATATTTCTTTGAAGTTCAGGCTACCAGGACTCACCTCAATGATTCTCTCGGAACATTTTCCAAGCAATCCGAGTGCTCTAACTACAAGTGGAATTATTGATTTCCTCATATACCAAAATTTTTTAGTTTTTCAATTTAAAAGCCTTGTATTTTGATAGTTTTTGAAGATCTTCAAAGATACGGTACAAGCTGATTTGCCAATAAGAAAGCACATTCTGTTTTTGATGGGCTTAGATCACTATATCTGGGCGATTAGTTTTGATTGTTCTCCCTGTGCGTATTGTAAAATCCTATAAAAGGTCTGATTTCTGTAACGGTGTCTAGGGGATGTTCATACCAGTGTCTTGCAGTGTCATATCCGTTTTATTTTTCAGCCAGAGAGCTTGCATTATGGGTGTCCTCTATCAAAACATACGACCTCAGACAGCAGGAGTGACACTTGAGTTATATGTATTATGTATACGAAGCTTGATTTACGTATCGTAACACCCAAAATAATAAAAATATGCCAGGTAGACGTACCAAATGTGTTGGTTCCGTTGTTCTTTAAACAAAAGACTCATCCATATGTCTTAATTTTTAGCATTCATTTTTTTAGACGAAACTATCGCCCGGTTGACACTCCACCCACGTCTATTGGACAGGTGTAGAGGCTCATCACTTGTTCCCTGTTTAGGATGTGGTTTCCGGTTTTCTCTTTTCCAATCTTTTCACTTTTCTTCTTTTTTTTCAATTGGAGTAGATAGACTAAACTATCGACCGGTTCACACTCCACCCACGTCTATTGAACAGGTGTAGAGGCTCATCCCTTGTTCCCTGTTTAGGATGTAGTTTCCGGCTTTCTCTCTTCTAATCTTTTCACTCTTACGTTACCACCTTGCTCGGGGTGATATGATTAAAAAAATATACATATATGCAACATTGGTGGAATTGAGTCACAACTTCGCTGGGCAAGGTCCTCATGTATAGTAAGGTTGACAGTAGACAAAAGAATGTTGGACGACTGTGGCTCAGATATAACGACAAGCTAAAGAGTAACCTCTCCGCTGTCAGTGTGTGTCATACTAACTTCGAGCAAGTTGCCTTGGATAGAAATAAGTGGAGATATTTGTGCGAGAGTTGTACCAGAAATTTTGAAATCAGTCGTGTTAATTGGCTAAGGACCACGAAGAAAAGTGTCGCCAAATGCTTCTGTTGCTCTGTCCAGAGATCCTCACTGTGGCACAATGTGTGGACTTGTATGCAGTTTACGAGCGGGACACAAGTATCACATACGACACAAAGATAAAAACTGATGGAGGTTGTCACATCCCCATATGTCGAAATCGACGGGAGCATTCATCATCATATATATATATATTTGTGTATTTACGCAGCAAATTTTATTTTAGACATGTTAGATTAAATAAATTGCAAACATTGTGTCTGCTTATTTTGAATAAAATCTGTTCGTACTCATGGATAATATCTTGCGTATTATAATTGATAAATGTTAGATATAATGTTGACAGATGTTATTATCATTCATTTCTCAATGTTCCCAAGTACTTTCAATTTCCTTTCAAGATAATCTTCATTTCTGACATGTTTCAATTATAACACATGAAAGACTATCCGTGAGCAGGAACAGATTTTCTTAAAAATAAGCAGAAACAATGTTTGCAGTTTATTTAATCTGGCATATATATATATATATATATATATATATATATATATATATATATATATAGGCTCACCAGTCGATTTCGATATATGGGGAATCAAAATATATATATATATATATATATATATATATATATATATATGTGTGTGTGTGTGTGTGTGTGTGTGTGTGTGTGTGTTACGGAAAATAATTTTTTTTAATGCATTATTAAAATTTTACAAGTTCACGCTGAGACATATCGCAGTGACATATCGCATGAACTGCAAGAATGACGAACGTCCTTGCCACAGCAGAGGTATCTGGATATGGCTTGTTGTTTCATGTGACGGCAAGTCTTTTCACATCCCTCGTCTAATACTCATTCAATGCCTTGGCATGTCTAATTTCCTCCGTCATGGCTAAAATGCACTCGTTTGTGAAAGGATGTTTGAGTCTTTTCAAGGCGCTGCGATAACCACAAAGAGCTAGTTTTATTTTCATTCCCTCTCTTACATAGCTTTCGTTGTGTAAAATCCTGTAAATTTCCCTCCCCTTAGGTTTCCCTCAGCACAACCTGCCCCTTGTTCTACCGGGACAGTGTCATTAGATGCCAGGCAGAGTTCCAATTCAGTCTGTGCTAGAAGCAAATCTGTTTATTTGATGAGATGAATTGCCGGAAAATATTAAGGTTCAAAATTATACCAAAATCACACACACACACACACACACACACACACACACTCTCTCTCTCTCTCTCTCTCTCTGTCTTTCTCTCTTTCTCTCTCTCTCACACACACACTCACACACGCACTCTCTCTCTCTCTCTCTTTCTCTCTCACACACACACACTCACACACACACGCACATATATATATTACAATGGTTTATAAAACATTTTATCACTACAAAAAAATGTTCATGTTTCAAAACACTGTTGTTCTTCCTCGGGTGATATTTTAAAACAAATGGTGAAAATAATTTATTTTAGGGAAGAGAAAAATAATCCATGGTTATTTAGAAAGTTCAAAAGTAGGGTAGTCAAAGTTGAACAATGTGATTATAAGTGTGTTTGGAAAACAATAAAAAGTGAGAATTAGTTGGAACTATAAATGTGAACGTTTAGGTCATAGGGAGGAGGGTTGTTGAATTATGTCATGATAAAATGATACCTTTCATCTGTCTGGGGAAGATACATATTTGGAACACATAGTATTCAGCTGTATACAGAGTGATTTTGAACAACAGATTAGATTTTGGGAGTTTGGAGAGGTTAATTTCAATGCTACAGAATTTTGTTAAAAGAGCTAATTGGTTAGGTTAAAAGTGAATTAAGTAATTATGATATATGCTATATTGGAATTAGGAAAATAATGCAGGTTTAATTAAAATGACAGAGAAGGTTAAAGTATTTTTTATATAATTTTTCATGCTATCTTATACATATTTTTTCTTTTCTGAACATAAATTATATAAAAGTTGTCCAAATGATTTGTTTCCCGAGCGCTTTCGGCTATTCTTGCAAATACAAAGTTATATATTTTTTATAGTGCACACGAACTACATGGACACCCTGTATACTTATGTGTGTTGTATGTGTGTAGAGTCATATATGTGTTCGTAGTTGATATTGTTAAGAGTTTGATTTTTCTTTTTTCATTAATAATGCTTTCTTTATTTTTAACTTTTTTTCGGTGGAGGGCATGTGAATGATGCTATTATGTTTTTTTATTATCAACGAGTATCTTTCGGACAAAGTTTAAAATCTCCGTGTATGTTTCAATGAATTCAATTTAAACTATGGTCTGAGAAATGCAACATGACAATTTTGCACAATTTTATATAATTTAGGTTCTGAAAAGAAAAAATTTGAAGATAACATGAAAAAAACTAAACACTATACCTTATCTATCATTTTTAATGAAACCTGCATTAAAGATTCCTGCACAAATACCCACTATATATATATATATATATATATATATATATATATATATATATATCCAAAGAAACACTATTCTTAAAAATAGTGCTCAATACAAAGTAGAGCTAATAATACTTATTCAGAAATTATGTTATAATATGACTACAAAAGTATCTATTTTGTTTCGATAGTTTTTGTGTCTTATCACTTGATAAGACACAAGAAGTGTCGAAATAAAATTGCTACTTTTGTGGTGATATTAGAACATTTTCATGTTATAATTTTTTCAATATATATATATATATATATATATATATATTTAATCATATCACCCTGAGCAAGGCGGTAACGCCACTGATGTGCAGGGGGCTACATAGGAGTAAAAAGATTGGAAAAGAGAAAACCGGAAACCGCTTCCTAAACAGGAAACAAGGGATGAGCCTCTTCACCTGTTCAATAGACGTGGGTGAAGTGTGAACCGGGCGATAGTTTAGTCTATCTACTCCAATTGAAAAAAAAAAAAGAAACAAGTGAGAAGTTTGGAAGAGAAAACCGGAAACCGCATCCTAAACAGGAAACAAGATATATATATATATATGTGTGTGTGTGTGTGTGTGTGTGTGTGTGTGTGTGTGTATTATGGAGAATACGTATTTGGAATGTTTTATTAAAATTTAACGAGTTCACGCAGAGACATATCATAGTGCATGTGTTACTAGAATGATCTGCATTGTTACAGCAGAGGTATCTGGATATGGCTTTTTGTTTCCTGTGACAGCAAGTTTCTTCATATCTCTCGTTCAATACTCTCACAATGCCGTAGATTATCTAATTATATATATATATATATATATATATATATATATATATATAAATTTTACGGAAGACTGAAGTATCACATACGACACAAACATAGAAATTGAGTGAGGTTGTCGGATCCTTATATGTCTAAATCGACGGGAGGGTACATCATGTATATACATAATAAATAAATAATAAACTTTTCCGTTACACCCAATGGTGTGTAGGGCAGCGTTTTAGCTGTTTCCGTAACAAACCGTTTTTTTTTATGGAACAGGGTTGTCAGCCCTGCGCCCAACCCCCAAACCTGGAGGAAGGTGAGTTTCTAAGCGTAGCTTAGACGTAACACACGGCCGAAAGTAAGGGGTACCCAGTGAGGATCGAACTCACTACTCAGTTATAATGATTCTAGCAAACGAGCTTGATAAAACCTTTACACCACGCCGAGGTGCACCTATATATATATATATATATATATATATGTGTGTGTGTGTGTGTGTGTGTGTGTGTGTGTGTGTGTGTGTTATGGAGAATAAGTTTCTTTTGAATGCTTTATTAAATTTAGCACATTTATGATGAAGATGAAATAGAGACTTCAGACAAAAGAAATTTGTATCCACAAAAGTACGATGACAATACCGTGGATGGAACTTGCGAACAACAAGGAAATTTTAGAGAAAATGGAAATAAAAAGGACACTTGTATTTAACACCAGAATGAAAGAATTAAAGAAAGATACATACAGATTGATACATAGAAAGAAAGAAAAAAAATAAAGAGACTAAAGAGAGAAAAAAAAAAACACTGATATATATAGATAGAAACATAGAAAAAATAGAAAAGAAAGAAAATAAATAAATAAAAAGACAGAAAGAAAATAAAAAAGGACAAAATGCAAAGATAATCTGTAATGTTATCAATTCCGACTTGGCAGCTCAGATACAGTCACTTTCTCGCCGGTGCAACGTGGCTTCCTTGTGTCTCTTCTACAAATACTTTCACATCTTCTGCTCCGAGGAACTTAGCTGACCTGGTGCTCACTAATTTACTTGAGCCACAAGATTAGCAACTAGATCCAACCATTTTACTGTGAAACCAATAAAATGTAAACGCAAATTCTACTCCAACAGCTTCTTTTCTCGCACTTCTCGCCTGTGGAATTCCCTTCTGTTTACTTGCTTCCCTGACTGCTACAATCTCCAAGAATTGAAATGTAAAGTCAATAGTCATCTCCTATCTCACTAACTTGCATTCCCCCTCTCTCTCATGCTCCCACTCCACTCTCATCAGTATTCATATCCTTGTCTTACCCACTTTCTGACACCCTCTATAACCTGTCACTATTTCTCATAGATTTCCTCCTATGTAACCCCCTGCAAAACTGCCTTGCTTGGGGCGATATGAGTATATAAAAAAAGAAGAAGATACATCGATACAAAGAAAGAAAGAAAGAAAGAAAGAAAGAAAGAAAGAAAGAAAGAAAGAAGTGGAAGTGAAGGAGAGGAAAAGTTAAAGGCAAATCTTTGGATGAGATATATAGAAATTCGAAAAAAAAAATTTGAAGGGCCGGAACGAATGAAAAGGTTTCAAAAAACGATATACTAAAATTATTCAAAGGCAAAGTGACACAAAAAAGCAATGCAGTAAAAAAATGTACGTTCTTATTCCTTTTTCGGATGAGAAACTAGTTCAGAAGAGCAATAACCGAGGCCACATCATCAGTGATGTTTCCCTGGGATCATTAGAAATTTAAGGTTTACCCAGCAAGTGAATCCTTCACTCAGTCGCCTCTGCTAATGGTTATCAAACACCAACATATGACCGCGCAACGAGCCGTGTGAAAATATCAATCGTAGAATTCAAAGATATTTTTGTACCTAAAAAACAAACGCAAGTCAGTTTATGGTAAAAAACAAAACAAATCACAAGAGGCAGACAAAAGAGATTGATATGAATAAGTGACTAGATTAGAAAATACAGATATCAGTAAAGACATGAAATAATGGATAATCTTTGTTGCCAATAATCGTCTAATTTCTACGGCTTAATTTAATTATTAACAATACATTTCGGTCCTGGGTATGACAATAGACTGCATCCGGCAGCAAGGCTTCTGATTAGAAGATTGTTAGGCGCATGAAACTACCTCTCAATTGCTGTTGTTTCCAGGTCGAACCTGACCCGGGGTGGTAGCACTCGTTAGAGTCCGAACTATGGGCAAATAGTTAACCCCCAAAGTGGGGTCAAAACAATATGAAAGTATAAAAACACACTTTTATAAAAATATATACATAAAAATAAACTTTTATAGGAATACATACATTTTCGAGAAAAAAAATATAACCAACACTATATTTCTGAAGAAAAAAATTATTACCAACAATACATTTCTGAATACAAACTGAAAGACATCTTCAGTTTTCTAAAGTAGAATTTAAAAAACACTCATGAAAAAAAATTCATCAAAATCTGACTAAATCAACCTTCTTACTATAACTAAACATTAAAAAAAATCTTAAAACCCCACCTTTTGGCATTAAATAACCTACAGAGGTTGATATGTCCTTAAACAAAATAAAAAAAAAACAAAAAAAAAACAATATATTTGGGGAATCGTTGATTTTTAAATATTTATTAGGCGTTTCGCTCTCTCGAAATGAAATGGAAAGAATGCATGTAAAATTGTACTTACAATCAGAAAGGGACAGTAGAAATTTGTGGGATACATGATAAGAAAAGAAGGGTAGGAGAATTTAACACTCACAGAACATATTGAAAACAAGAAAAGCAGAGTGTGACCGTGAATAACTTACTTTGCGAGTTTATATTAATGAAATGTAGATCAGGAACTAGGTGGATTGGTAAGGGGACAAAAGTAACCTAGTGCTAGAAAGAAAAGGAAACTATGGAGAGCCACATTCTAAAAAGAATATGTGTAACGGTGTATTATTCCTTTTACCTAGGCGGGAAAGTAATTATAACAAACGGACTTCATATTTCAGGTCAGCCAACGTGACATGTCATCGACATAACATTTTTCTGTATAATCGTTTCACCCCAAGCAACGCAGGCCCGCCTCAGGGGTTACATCGAGAGAAAACAAAGCAAAAATAAAATAAAAAATAAAAGAACAAGGTCGAAAAAAGGGTAAGAGAAAGATGAGAATCAGGAAGATAAAAGATGGCGATTGACGTTGCGTTTAAACTTTTGAAGATTGTAGTTATCAAGGAAGTCTGTGAATGCTGGACAATATCATCGAAAATGAGGACAAAACTGGAAGCGGCCGAAATGTGGTTCTACAGAAGGATGCTACGGATATCGTGGACTGAGCATACAAGCAACGACGAAGTGTTAGAAAGAATGGCAACAAAAAGGAAATTGATGCTGAGCATCAGGAAGAGACAACTGAAGTTCCTGGGACACGCAATAAGGAAGGAGAGCCTGGAGAACCTGATACTGACTGGTCAGATAGAAGGAAAAAGAGACAGAGGAAAGCAGCGGATAACATATTTGCAGGGTCTGATCAGGTGGATGACGGAACGGAGGTTGCCAGGAGCAACAGGAGCAAACATACTAAGAGCCACAAGGGATAGGGAGACGTGGAGAGCCATGATCGCCTACGTCCTGAAGGGACAGGGCACATAGAAGAAGAAGAAGAAGAAGAAGAAGAAGAAGAAGAAGAAGAAAGTATACGGAAGGGAGTTCAACAGGCGAAAAATGCAAGAAAAGAAGCTGATAGAGTAGAATTGGCGGTTACATTTCCCTGTTTTGATGGTAAATGGGTGGGACCTAGATGCCAGTCTCGTAGCACGAGTAAATTTATGTGGCCGGGGCGCCAGGGAAAGAAACTCGTCAGAGCAGAAGCTGTGAAAATCTTTGTAGACAAGACAGATGACGGTGAGAAAGTGATTGAAGTCAAACTGACAAATCAGGATCGATTACATAGCAGATCCTTCTTTAGATTTTGTCGAGGGACTCGGGGCGAACAGCAGAAACACCCGAGCAGATATGGTAACAGTTTCAATGCAAGGACGAATTGTAGATTTATAAATGTGCAAGATAGATTCTAACGAGAAGAACTTTCTGGTCAGACATTCTTATCGTTAGATGTAGTTCGATTCAGCCGTCCCACTTGACGCCGTTTAAGGAGGCGCTGCGTGTCGCTTCATAGAGTCATCCATACTGATGACAAGCAGAAAAGTTTCTCTGTGGTGGTTAAAAGAAAGCAGCTTCGTTTTGGAAGCATTAAAATTAACGAGCCATTTCGTAACGCATTTAATTACAGATTAGAACTTCTTTCCAAGAGCAGCAGCGAGGTTTATTTTCTCAGCCTTGGTAGATTTTGTCAAACACACCGGACAACAAAAGATAATTCCAACTGCCAACAGGCCATGAGCCAGCATGGCAGAGCAAGACGCATAACTCTTCATGATTGATAGATTTGAAAGAAGTCTAAGTTAAGTAGAAAACGGAAAAAAGTAGGAATATTTCCTCGATTCGATTTGATTTTGCATGACCCTGATTTGGGCTTCTACGCTGCTTTTTGGAGGATGTGTTTTATGGTGCAGTGGATATCGACTCGGAACGAGAAGTCGGGGAAGCCGATTTCCAGTTGTAATCCTTGCATTCACTTGCGCCTAAATACCCTTGGAAAAGGTATTATTCCTTCCCTTCCATCAAGTTATGGGTTAAATAACAGGGCAGGTTGGGTTCTATAGCTTTGGTTGCAAACCAGTCTACCGCAGAAAGCAATGGCAACCTACTTCTGCCTGGGCAGTCACGTCTCTTTCAAGTCATGATCGCCCTAAGCGTATATACCGTATGGCACTTAACTGACTGACTAGCTTGGCGGGATGGTCTCATCATATTACAGTTGAAATAGATAGATGTAAACGTAAGTTCTATGGTAACAGGACAGATTGGGTTCTATAGCCTTGGCTGACAACCAGTCTAGCGTAGAAAGCAATGGCAACCTACTTCTGCCTGGGCAGTCACGTCTCTTTCAAGTCATGATCGCCCAAAGCGTATATACCGTATGGCACTTAACTGACTGACTAGCTTGGCGGGATGGTCTCATCATATTACAGTTGAAATAGATAGATATAAACGTAAGTTCTATGGTAACAGGACAGATTGGGTTCTATAGCCTTGGCTGACAACCAGTCTAGCGTAGAAAGCAATGGCAACCTACTGCGGGATAATCTTCTGCCCAGTCAGTTATGTCTCTTTCGAGACATGATCGCCCAAGCGTGTATCACATATGGCACTTAACTGACTGACTGATTATTTTCCACCCTAAAACCGCTTTCTTACAAACGAAATATTGACAAAGCATCATTTAAGACGTCTCGATAAAATATTATTTTAATCATTTCTCTCCAAACAAGGCAATAAAGCTACTAAGGCTCAAGAGATTAGTAAGTGCGAACGAATAAGTGAAAAAAATCATCAAAAGAAGAATAAAAAATACAAGAATAAAGAATGACTGAAGAAAGTTCCACAAGCGAGAAGAACGAGAGAAGAAACGCTTAGCATAGAACTTACGGTTACATCTAGCCAATTAAACTCTAACAAAAATATCTGCCAGAGTGTATGCATGATTAGCGTAATATATTTTTTCTTTTTTCTTCTTATATGTGCCTTGTCCTTTCAGGATGTTGGCGATCATGGCTTTCCACGTCTTCCTATATCCCTTGTGACTCTTAACACGCTTCTCCTGTTACACCACGCAACCCCCATTCTGTCGTCCACCTCCTCAGGTTCTTCAAATATGTTATCCGTTGCTTTTCTGTTTCTTTTTCTCTCTATCTGGCCTGTTAGTATCAGGTTCTCCAAGCCCTCCTTCCTCATTGCATGTACCAGGAAGTTTGGTTGTCTCTTCCTGATGCTCAGTATTAATTTCCTTTTCCATTCCATCCTTTCCAAAACCTCCTCATTGCTCACATGATATCCGCAGCATCCTTCTGTAGAACCATATTCCAGTTGCTTCAAGTTTTTCCTTCATCTTTGATGAGATTGTCCAGCATTCACTGCCATATTGAAGAACTGACATCACATAGCAAATCAGTGCTCTCTTCTTTGTATCTAGTAAATTTTCCTGTCTCTATACTCTTAACATATATCGGTTCAGAAAGGGGAATTGTCGAACCTAGTTCAGATTCCCGGCTAGTCTACTCGATTCACTTTCATACAAATGCCGTTAGAAGAGCCATGACACCATATCTCCTCCCGTTTCTTCTCCCTAAATGAGTAGATAGCAGACTGATCTCTCTCGCCTTAGATGACAACTAGAATTAAAGAAAAAAAATTATAAGGCAGCAGTAAACCACATTCCTATCTTTTACGAAAAATTATTTGCAATTAACAAATGTTAAACAAAAAAGAAATCTCTGGAGGGTAGCGATCTGACGTCCTGAAGAGAGATGGTATATTGAAACTAAATATGGTGTAACTATAAAATTATAGAATTGAAGAATAGCTAAAATTAAACGCTGTTAATTTTTTTAGCCTATTCAGTAAAGTGCTATCCCAGTGTGATATGTTTCCATGGCAGGTGTTTTTAAATTATAGCCCGGAGGTCACATCTGGTTCACCACAAGATTTTATCCTGGCCCGCAGCAAATTGAAAATTGAAATATTGAAATTAACAGGCTGTTTTTCTCATCTGCGGTGAAGTAATTGATTATGTTTTCGTAGCATTTGGTAATGCTTGAATGTTTCATATATATATATATATATATATATATATATATATATATATATTGTTACTACAATGGTTTCTAAAAGCATAATATCACTACACAAAAAAAAAAAATTCATATTTCAGAACAGTACTGTTCTTCTTCAGGTGATATGTTAAAATAAATGGTGAAAATGATTAGAAACTCAAATATAGTCACATTCTCACCGGTCCAATGTGGCTTCCCTGTGTCTTTTCTACAAATACTTTCACGGCTTCTGCTCCGATGAATTTAGCTTACTGGTGCTCCCTATGTATGAATTTACTCGAGCCACAAGATTAGCAACAAGGTTCTCCCTTTTTACTGGGAAACCAATAAAATGTAAAAGAAATTTCTACACCATCGGCTTCTTTTCTTGTATTTCTCGCCTGCAGAATTTCCTTCCGTTTACTTGCTTCCTCGACAGATAAAATCTCCAGGAGTTTAAATGTAAAGTCAATAGTCACCTCCTATCTCGCTGACTTGCATCCTCTCTCTCTCTCATGCGCTTTTCTCCGTCAGCTCCACTCTCATCAATATTCTCATCTTTCTCTTACCCACTTCCTGACGCTCCATATAACCTGTCACATTTCCTCATAACTTTCTTCCTATGTAACTCCTTGGGCACCAGTTGCAGTAGACTGTCTTGCTTTAGGAGATATGATTAAAAAAAATTATATATACACTACCGGCCATAATTATTAGGCCACCCCATTGTTTTAAAAAATGATGTATTTCATACTATTTTTTTAGTATTTATTGCCAGGTGAATAATTGTAAATGAAAATAGAATGGTTCTTTTCTTAATATTGCACAATAACATGTGCATCAAATGAATTTATAAATATTTAATAATTACGTATATTGCAGTTTCTTCAAATAATGAATGAAGAAAATTAAGGTTAATTTTGACGATTTCATCTTTACTTCCTTGTCTTGTAAAATTTTGCAATTCAATAAGAACAAAAGAACCATTCTAATTAAATTTGGCAATAAATACCTAAATAGTGTGAAATACATCATTTCTTTTTTAAAAAAAAACTGGGGTGGCCTAATAATTATGATCGGTAGTGTATATATATATATATATATGTGTGTGTGTGTGTGTGTGTGTGTGTGTGTGTGTGTGTGTGTGTGTGTGATTCAGTTGGATCCAAACCTTCATCCTCTAAGGGAAACTGTCATTAGATCTTATGTGCTTTAGACCACTCGGCCACGTAGAACCACCTAATCAAATAAAGCCCGAATACACACGCTTCTCCCGTTTCTTGAAATATACATATCTGTTCGTGTGTGTGTGTATGTGTGTACGTCCGTGCGTGTGTTCGTGGAAATATATACACAGAGAGAAAGCAAGTATTTATTCAAAAAGTCAGTCAGTTAAGTACCATGGGCGATCATATCTCGAAAGAGACATGACTGATTGGGCAGAAGATTATCCCGCAGTAGGTTGCCATTGCTTTCTGCGTTAGACTGGTTGCAAATCAAGGCTATAGAACCCAATCAGTCCTGTTATTTAACCCATAACTGGAAGGAAAAGACGGATTAATACCTTTCTGAAGGGTATTTGCACGTAAGTGAATGCACGAAATTCAACTGGAATTTGAACTCGGCTCCCCGATTTCTCGTTTCGAGCCGATATCCACTACACCACAACGCACATATTCAAACAGGTCTGATTAAGACGAACCGACAACGCCTTTCAGTTTCATTTTTCAAATTTTTAAATAATGTGTTAACCATCGTGCTCTAAATTGTGTCTTCGATCACAATCTATCTATCTATTGATCGATCAATGTATTGCTAGCTGTGTCTCTCTCCTTCTACACACATGAGTGAAGTGACAACAGTCTTCCTCATCGTCACACACGCACATACGCAAATATAAAATATTCAACTAAATACAAAATCACCACAACATCTCGCTACACTTCAGCGTTTTGTTCGTTCTTTTATTCTATCATCTTGTCGGATTTGGATTCATATATTCACCCCCACCATATATATATATATATATATTATTATTATTATTATTATTTTTATTATTATTATTATTATTATTATTACATTAGATAATGTGAAAAACTACAGCCGTAAAAGTTAAAGTGCCGTACGTGATACACGCTTGGGCTATCATGTCTCGAAAGAGACACGACTGACTGGGCAGAAGGTTATCCCGCAGTGGTTTGCCATTGCTTTCTGCGGTAGACTGGTTGCCGACCAAGACTATAGAACCCAATCTGTCCTGCTATTTAACCCATGACTGGAAGGAAGAGGCGGATTAGCACCTTTCCCAAGGGCATTTGCGCGTAAGCGAATACAATGGATTCAGCTGGAATTCGAACGCGGCTCCCCGGTCTCTCGTTCCGAACCGATATCCACTTTACCACAACGCACATCCTTACAAACTACTCCAAAACTGTACATTTTGTTTAGACATTGAAAGAACAAAGTTTCATTAGGTAGTTAACAATGATGGTAATAAACGTTTTTATTTTCAAAAATTCCCTTTAAGAACAACCCTTTATTTTTGGAAATTAATTTTTTCCGTGCGAGGTAAAAAGGTATTAAAAAGAGGGAAAGAAAGAGGGAAGAAAAGATCAGAAAATAAGAGAAGGATTCAAGAAAAAGAAAAGAAGAGGAAAAGGAAAAGTACAGAAGAGAGAAGTAAGTGAGAGACTGTAGAGATGGAAGAGCCAATGAAAACGCCTAAAACAAAAATTTGAAATTTGGGCTGGAAAGGAATTGTAGACAGATATTGACATCGGTTACAATGTTGCGGTTCAAATCTTTGATATTAAAAAAATGATGAAATGCCATTCACAAACAGAAAGATTATTCATAAAACGTAAATTAAAGGATATTAACAAAACGATACGAAGATATCCATTAGACCTAATATTATAAATTTAAAAATAATAATAAATTTAAATAAATTTAAATTTAGGTTAAAATTAATTTAAAAAATGTATTTATATCTGTGTGCATTTGTGTTTAAATACATATGTCTGTCATGAAACAAAATACGTTGCTATATATATATGTGTGTGTGTAGTGTATCGAGGCAGCAGATCATTTTCTAAACATATATTGTTAAATATAAGAGACAATGAATATCTATTATGTTTTATCATGAGCCATTCTAAACATTGTAGTTTGGCTTTAATTTCAGTCGAAAATAAAGACAAAAATTCTCCAACATTTGGATAATTTTTTATTAAGTTGGTTCTATCCTTTCGGTTCACATGAGCCATTCTTCAGAGAGGTTACAAGGACGTTAACATTAAAATATCCACCATCAATAGCTGAAGTTTTTTTTTTACTGTGTGTATGAGAGAGGATTATTATATTGTTGATTAAAATACTGAAGGCTATGTACATTAAATCCAAACAACCCACACTTAATAAAATCACGTTTAAATCTGGTCATAACACATTACATTGTATTTGAGTACATGGTTCTGTTGTCATTTCGCGCTATCACGCGGTGTGACGTCATAGAACCGCATTACAAATTTACGAACTGCGTTTGCTATTTTTGGTAACTGTTATCGTTGCTTTGCAAAGTTTTATGTCAACACAAAATAAAATCGACTTTGATGGTGGATGTTTTTATGTTAACGTCCCTGTAAGATGGCTCATGTGAGCCGAAAGCTTAGAACCAACTTAATAAAAACATTATCCAAATGTTGTAGAATTTTTGTCTTTATTTTCACCTGAAATTAAAGCCAAAATACGATGTTTAGAACGGCTCACGATTAAACATAATAGACATTCATTGTCTCTTATATTTAACAGTATATGTTTAGAATATATATATATATATATGTGTGTGTGTGTGTGTGTGTGTGTGTGTGTGTGTGTGTGTGTGTGTGTGTGTGCATATAGATATAACTCTTTCATGTCGGCTTACGGCTATTTCCCGTTGAAACACCAGTTACCGTACGAGAATTAAAGTTAAGCAACGTCGAAACTGGGTGACCGAAACTAGGTGACCGCTTAGAAATACTTGGTGCTGTAAGTTCGGATGTGCGTGTGGATTAATAGATAACCACTCGAAAATGTAAATCGGAGAACCGAGTTCCAATTCCAGTCGGGTTCATTATATCAACTTACGCAAATATAACTTTGGGAAAATTATGAATACAGATCTTCGCAACGACAGGTTAAGGAGTTGGACTTCTCTTAGTAACTCATTATTATCTCATATTTTCTGGAAATCTGCAATGATTGATTAGCCGTTATAAAAAAAAATAAATCAGTAAATGATTTTTTCATATAAGCATTAAAATCATACGTAAGCAAACAATATGTATATCAACATATATCAACCAGAGAAACATATTTATATATAATATGCATATAACTAATTAAACATGCATGTACACAATATATACAGATCTTCATGCGTGGTATGTATGGATACACGTATATATATATATATATTGCATATGTCAAAACGTTTGTCCCGTGCTTGGCAATTTTGTGCGGTTTAAACAACAATGTCCTTTCAGGACTCAACTGTGTCTTACAAAGAATATTCGCAGTAACTATCTCATTATCGGAGGAGCGGCGTTGTTGTATGTACACACAAACACACACACACACATACACACACACACACACACACACACATATATATATATATATATATATATATATATATATATATATATATATGTGGGGGGGGGATTGATAACAAAAAATGCTTTTATGGTCAATAGTCATAATTTTTATTTTGTTGTTATTTAGAGGAAAGATCAAAGGATTTTTAAATGTAAAAAAGATTTCTTTATCCTTTTTAGATCCTTCGAAATTTTGGATATAGATCTTTTTCCGCCGGTGTTAATGTTGTACCATAAATTAGTATGTGAAATTTTAGCATGTTTTTGAGAAGTAAAAAATACTAATTTGGAAATTCATGCTAAAATCAGGTAATTGTCGGTTTTTAATAAAACTTTCAGGATCTATTCACAAATGAATAAAATTGTTTCTGAAATGTTTCCTTTCTAAAAATTTTCTTTTCTTGTTTTATATGTTAACCCACACTTATCTAAGTTCATGAAGTTTAGACAAATTATTTTTGTGCCGCTTGATGTTTAGATTAGTTATAAGAACATGTCCTCGGAGGATTTAAATCATGACAATTTTTTTTTTATTCAAATTGGCTCCCCAGTTACAGAACATCTGCTCTGAAATGAATACTTAAATGATTTTATGTATAAAATATATTATCGACACTTTAGATTTAAGAATATTTTTCGATGAATAATCTATTTTTACAATAATTGTTTGCATTTTTTAAATCTTAATTAAAATAATTCATAAAATTTAACTCTTTTAAATTTCTGTATTAATTTGTAGCGCTCAAAAAATGTTGGTATAAATTAACACTGTCTTCAGTAATAAAAATGGAAAAGCTCACTACAATTCAGCGACTCGCAATATTTTATGATTAATTTTAGACTTATTTTATAGATTTACAAACGTTTTTATAAATTTAAATTAATCAAAATTTAATAAAATATTAGATTACTTAGAATATTTTCTTCAATTTTCAAGGTTAGTTGGGAGTTTATATGTATGTATGTATGTATGTATGTATGTATGTATGTATGTATTAAACGACATTCTCGTCATATTCATCATGTAATTGATACGGTTACATCTCCCTTGGAAAAATTTCCCGAATTCAGTTTTATTGAGAGAGTTGTCAACACCTCGTAAAACAGCCACAACCATGTTAAAAAAAATTCTGACACGACATTAGAAGAAAATAAGTGTTGCATCTATAATAAATTTAAAATTTATTGGTAATTTACTAACATTTCCTCAACAAGCGTTTTAGTAAATAAGGCTATAAAGCCAATGTACCTAAAATTCATAATAAATATAAGATTACTTTGAATATTTTTCTATAAGTTTAAGATTAATGGACAGTTGAAAAAAATATAAATATATATATATAGGTTACATTCAAGTAATTTTAAAAGTTTGACTTAAAAATGACAATAAATTTATCCACACCTCATAAAATCACCAACCTCAGTATTAAAAATGCTTTTCTGCGATATTTTAAAATCAATTGAGTAATATATTGTTTCAAATGAGAAAAATCAACCTTTAAGTCAGGTAATTTTCCCCAAATAACGTTTCAGAAAAATATTATTTTATTTTTGAAAGATTTTTTTAATAGAAAGAATGATGCTTTGTTGAGAGATTTGTCAATATGGACGATTTTAGGATTTTTACTGATAATAAAATGAAATTTAATCAATTTAATTTCAGTTTGAAATACAACAAAGTATTTTACTTATTGTAAATATCAACGATAACCTTGAAATTTAAACTAAAATAAAAGCTTTCTGAAAATTTTTTATTTAAAAAAATGCACCTATTAGCATAAGTGATCACGTTTTTAGGAGGTTCTTATATATATATATATATATATATATATACGATGATTGATAGAAAAAATTATCTAGGCTATTGCTATAGTAACAGAGCTAATTAATATATATATATATATATATATATATATATATATATATATATATATACTAACATAGATAGATAGATAGATAGATAGATAGATAGATACTTGTTAGAACCAAACCTTGATGAACCTGCAACATATATATATATATATATATATATATATAGGACAATTTTTGTCTTTATTTTCATCTGAAATTAAAGCCAAAATACAATCTTTAGAACGGCTCATGATTAAACATAATAGACATTCATTGCCTGTTATACTTTATAAATTATCTGCTGCGTCGATACTCTCTCTCTCTCTCTCTCTCTATATATATATATATATATATATATATATATATATTCCTCACAGGTAGCACAGCTCTTAATTTCATGGCACGATGAGATCGTCCCGTGATGATTGAAAACTACGCACCTGACGATTGTATCATACATGAAACATGAGTTGTGCCACGGGCGAGTAAACATAGTATTTTCATTTTGTCTCTGTTATTCTACATTGAGTGCTATTTTATTAGCTCCAACATTCTGTGTGTTATATTCTATATTCCAACATGGGTATGTTTGAAATAATAATAACTCACGTTCAGTCAGTTAAGTGCCATACGTGATACACGCTTGGGCGATCATGTCTCGAAAGAGACATGACTGACTGGGCAGAAGATTATCCCGCAGTAGGTTTCCATTGCTTTCTGTGGTAGACTGGTTGCCGACCAAGGCTATAGAACCCAATCTGTCGTGCTATTTAACCCAAAAGAGACGGATTAATACCTTTCCCAAGGGTATTTGCACGTAAGTGAATACAATGGATTCAACTGGAATTACGAACTCGGCTCCCCGGTTTCTCATTCCGAGCCGATATCCACTGTACCACAACGCACAGTATAGACTCTAATAAAAGTTACCATTATTACATCGATGAAGCATCGAGGAATTTAAATAAAAGATTATATAAACAAAGCAGAATACTATTATGAAATACATTGAGTGCATTAGTGAAAGTAATTCAGTAATGGGAATAAAAATATTGCACTGATTTTTAGGTTTTCCGCTAAAAATTCATATACAGGTTTATAGAGGGTATCACATAACTACACCCCACACACACACGAGTGTATGTATTATGTGCAAACACATTGTATATATACATATATGCACATAAACTATATATATATATATATATAATTTATTTTTTACATATAAAAATATTCAAAATTTATGATCGAATGATCATTTTAGCGAATTGAATTCGCTTCTTCAGCGATCTTTAATATTACGGAAAAATTCAAATTTTACATCGCTGAATCATCGATCATAAACTGAATTTTTTTATCTGTAAAAAATATATATATTGGGTCTGTTAATAAATAAATTTATTTACATGGTGCCCTCTTGGCTGGATCATTTTTAATATTTAACTTTAAACAATTAATATTAATAGGATCGCCTTTGAGATTTTACCATCAAGCTGCTTTCTTTTGGATATATATATATATATATATATATATATAGTATTTTTTAACTGTGATAATTGTTTAGCGCCAATGTTGTTGTTTTTCAGTGATAAATGGCAAGCATTTTTATAGTAAGGTGCCGGATATCTTAGTGTAGATAGCGCGTTGATAAGTTCAAAGAGTTTGTCTCTTTAACAGAGCAGATTCATGTCAACTTCGAAGCTTCTGGAGGACAACATTATGGTGTTCCCACACGTCAGTACTTATATACACACACGCACGCACGCACACACACACACACACATATATATACATACACACACGCACACACACATATATATATAGAGAGAGAGAAACAGTGAGAGTGGGTACACACGGATAGATATATAAATACTGATATAGAAAAAATATAAACTTATTAGAATAGATAGATAGATAGATAGATAGATAGATAGATAGATAGATAGATAGATAGATAGATATTAACCAAGTGACATAGATAGATAGATAGATAGATAGATACATAGATATTAACCAAGTGACATAGATAGATAGATAGATAGATAGATAGATAGATAGATAGAATAAGATGATTAACCTAAGTGACATAGATAGATAGATAGATAGATAGATAGATAGATAGATAGATAGATATTAACCAAGTGACATAGATAGATAGATAGATAGATAGGTAGGTAGATAGATATTAACCAAGTGACATGAGATAGATAGATAGATAGATAGATAGATAGATAGATAGATAGATAGATAGATAGATATTAACCAAGTGACATAGATAGATAGATAGATATTAACCAAGTGACATAGATAGATAGATAGATATTAACCAAGTGACATAGATAGATAGATAGATAGATAGATAGATAGATAGATTATTGCCAAGTGACATAGATAGATAGATAGATAGATATTAGCCAAGTGACATAGATAGATAGATAGATATTAACCAAGTGACATAGATAGATAGATAGATAGATAGATAGATAGATAGATAGATAGATAGATAGATAGATAGATATTAACCAAGTGACATAGATAGATAGATAGATAGATAGATATTTTTCTGCCAATAAGAAACGTGAATGACTTATCCACGTGTTCATGCGCGCACATAACGTGTTCACAACATAGACAAACATATATAAATGCAAAATAGATATACCGTATATATTATACCAGTCGAGGATACTAAAATCAAGAAGGTTTAGAGATTTAAATTGCTGGGAAGTGTTCTAACAGAATACGGAAATTGCGACAATGAGATCTGAAGGTGTATTGATATGGCTAAAGATGCATGCCCAAAAACGAATATTCAGAGAGTATACTTTCGTTGGAAACAAGGAGAAAAACACTAGACTCTTACGTGATATCTTTGCTCTTATATGGTCAATCTCATCAAAGATGACGGAAAGACCTGAAGCAACCAAAATGTGGTTCTACAGAAGGATGCTGAGCATATCATGTGAGCATCGACGATATTTTGGAGAGGATGGGAACAAAAAGGTGACTAATACACAACATCAGGAAAAGACAGCTGATGTTTCTCGAACATATGATGAGGAAGGAAGGTTTGGATAATCCGATACTCACAGGATAGATAGTGGGAAAGAGATACAGGGGAAAGCAACATGTGACATACTTGATCGGCTTGAGCAAATGAATGGTAGGGCAGTGTTTGGAAAGGGGTAAATTGAGAAAGGAAGCTACAAAGGATAGGAAGATGTGGAAGGCCATGATCGCCTACGTCCAAAAGTAGGAGAAATGAGGATAGAAAGCGAGAACAATCGAAACATAATTTCGCCTATCGTTCGGTTCACACTCCTTCTTGGGCTTTTGAACAAGGGTAGAAGTTTATCACTTGTTTCCTGTTTAAGATTGAGTTTTCAGCTTATTCTAAAATCTCATCATTCCCTTTCTCTTACAGTAGCTATTTGCGTCTTAGTTGTGTTATCGCCTTGCTTGAAGTGAACTAATAATAAAAAAAAAAAGAATCCCAAATCAGAAAAATTGACTTGTATAGAAAAGGATAAGATATTCTTAATCATCGAAATGAAAAAGCTTTAATGATTGAACAACATACCTGGATATTTTCATTGTCAATTTAAATACCCTTGATGTCTTGCCAATTCTTTTACTTTAAGATTTATAAATAAATCCAAGACTGTGTATTAATTAGAATAATAAATATTCCAAAAAGCATTATTGATTATCGACATGTCAAATTTTATTCACCCTTCCCAAATGATCCTAACGAGCTGAGTTCGGTGTCAACTTAGTATTTGACGATGGTGAATGTAAAATCAAAGAAAAGTGTATCAAATTTTAAAATTACCCACATTGTTGTCGTTGAAAGGAAAATTCTACTTTGACAAAGGATCAAATCGTCAGTTGTCTATATTCGATCGTGGCTAATCGACACAAAAATAAAAGCAGTCTAGAAAATGCATTTATCAACGAAGTTTGCTTCATGATGAATATATATATATATATTAGAGAAAATTTTCAAAATTCAAAGGTGTCGGATGTACATTTCGACATAGGATCTCTAATAGAGATTCTACGTCACGTCAGCGACATTGTTTTTTCCAAATGGCGAAGGCCCTGGGGTAGAGTGTGGAGGGGTTTTAGGTTAACAACGGTCACAAAGTAGAAAAGGACAGA
>JBBBDQ010000738.1:8305000-8345000 GCA_037127315.1 Ascarosepion bandense
AGATAGATAGATAGATAGATAGATAGATAGATAGATAGATAGATAGATAGATAGATAACATTAAAGAATTGTTTCAGTGACGGCAAACACGAAAAAACGAAGAATATCAAATTGAATAGTTATTAAAAACATTTATTTTATGATAACAATGATTATTTATATATTTATATAATGTGAATACAGACATACATACATACACAGAAGCAAAAACACACTCACACATATACATATATTTTATACACACATATAATGACATATGCATAGTTATATATATATATATATATATATATATATATTTATCTGCATTTCCGTTTATCGCTCTTTTTCTTTTATTTCTTATAATTTTTTTTTCAATCATATATACTTGTATACATGCACATACACACACAAAAACACATATATATCTTTGTGTGTTTCTGTGTGCGTGTGTATGTGTGAGTTTTGTGTATTCGGATAAAAATTCACATAAACGCATATACGTGTATATAATTTGATATCACTAATCATTCCTATGCACACACACACACACACACACACACACACACACACACACACACACACACACACATATATATATTAAGACACATACATACCTCCATATCAATATATTTATAAACACACACACACACACACACACATATATATATATTAATACGCATACATACCTCCATATCAATATATTTATAAACACACACACACACACATATATATATATGTCACGTGCTATATACTTGTGATGTCAAGAGTTCAATGATAAAAATATCTTATGAGATTCTTTGAAGATTTATGTTTAATGCTTTAATAATAATAAAAAAGATAAAACACACTCATTCGTAAAACAAACTTGTTTTGATATATATATATATATATATATATATATATATATAAATTTACCTTTAAGGGAGGCGTGTCCATTCTTTTGGTCCGCATATTGGTTTCCGGACAGATAACGAGGGATAGAATAAGATCCAGAATTGGCCCCCGTAAATTGACCCCCGAAGCTTAGGTTAGCGGCAGCGGCGGCCGAGACGGCGGCGGCATCCCAAAACCGGGTACCCACCTGATTTTGGCCGTAGATACATGAATCGCCAAAGTCGAGAGCGGCCGCCGCCGCTGCCGCCGCTGCAGCCGCCGCCGCCGCCGCTGCAGCTCCACAAGACGACGTTGGACCCTGGTTTTGGTGAGGGGGGCAAAAATGTGCCGGTAAGGATTCTGAGAAATAAAGCATTTCGCTTCTGTTATCCGAGATGTTCTCCTGTCCGGTCTGGAGATTTTCACGTCTTTGTATAATGTTGTTAGGTCCAAGGGATTTTTATTCAGTCGGTAGGGTAATCATTGGCTTTCATCTGACCGGCAAAATGCGTATTATAGACGTACATAGGTGTGTCTTTCCTTCGATCGAAGTGTGCATTTACCTATTTACATTCTTTTAGTGTATTTATTTTTAAGTGTTTTCTTATTTTTAAGTTGACAAGTATATTTGAAAGGAAGCAAAATTTTCAAAATATTTTTTTTGCGTAAAAATGTTTTTAATCCTTTTTTTTAAAACTATTTTGCCTATATCATTTTATATGCTTTTCATTTTCTTTTTCAAATTATTTCAGGTAAAAATAAATAAATAAATAAATAAAAGAGAACTTTTGAAGATCTCCAGACCGTAAAGGGACCCAAAAGATGAACCACAATTAGCGAGCTTTGTAAAAAGGAGAGTGTTCTTTTTTTTTTTTTTTTGTTTGGTTTTTTCCCCGTTTCTCCTTAAGAATCATTACATTGACTGCTATCTTTACGCAGATTCTTCGAAGACTAGAAGAAGTATATTTTCAGAATTTACACTACGGCACCTCAGCTGAAAGGGGAAAAGAAAGAGGAGGAAAAAAAAAGAAAAAAAAAAGAAATATAAAAAGAAAAGCAAAATTTAACCAAGCCTATCGAATGCGCAGAGCGAAATAAAAAAAAACTAAAAAAAAACAGAAACAAGCCCGAATAATTATATATGTATATATATATATATATATATATATATATATATATATATATATATATAACACACACACACACATATATATATATATATGTGTGTGTGGTTGCACGTGCACGTTCGGGCTCTATGTTATGATTACATTCATGTTATATGTGTTTATTTAATAGTACATTCTGTACGCCTGTTTGGAAGTACGAAGATGGATAGTGGATGAATATGTAAATAGTTTTTCTCTTAACCCTAGTATATCTGTATGATATGAATGTCTGTGTGTCTGCGTTACTAAAGGCGGGTGTGTCTCTTTCGTAAGAAGAAGAAGAGGGAGAGAAAAGTAAAAGATGTTTAACATAAAAGAAGAAAAAGGAGATCAAAAGAAAAAAGAGAGAAAGGGGGCGAAACAAGGGTTCGGCTAAGACAATCGGATTGATGATGGGGAGGAGGAGGAGGAGAACACAAAGAAGTTGGTGTGTGTGTGTGTGTGAGAGAGAGAGAGAGAGAGAGAGAAAGAGAGTGAGAAAAAGATACGGAAGATCACGAGACGTTGTTAAGGTGCCTCTGGGATTGTATGGGTGTGTGTAAAGCTGTTACCAAGAATGAGAAGTTGGTTTGCTGCTGTAATTATCGAAGAAATTGTAGTAGTAGTAGTAGTAGTAGCAATAGCAGTAGTAGCAGTCAATGGTGTGAAAGATGAGGTGAGAGGAGCGGTCACAGTAGAAAAAAAAAAGGGTGACGCCCGTAGCTAGGAGCACTTGGTGCTTAAGAGAAACAGAGTTATTTAGTGGTGGGGGGGGTAGGATGCTGAGGGAGGGGTTCTAGATGGTGGAGGGGTGAAAGTGATTGTTGTTTTTAGTAGGCAATTGTTGTTGTTCTTCTTCTTTAGATTACCTTTTTCTTTATTTTGCTTTCGTTGTCGACGCCGTTGTTCATGTTGCCGAAAACGATATCTTTGGAGTTATTGGCTAAGCACAGGAAGAAATCTGTTTAGTGCCCGCGATGGAAGCGGTTGGAGGGTGGCTAACGAACGAGATGCCGAAGGGATAGGAGTTGAATGGTAGCAGGAAGAAGGGTAGGCGGGACAAAATAAAAAAGGGGATTGGAACGCAAAAAAAAAAAGAAAAAAAAAAAGGAAAATGTAGAAAGAAATTATGACAAAAATGGAAAAAGAAAAAGAAATAACAAACAAAAATAAAAATAATAGAATTGTTTAAGATAATATACCCTTTTTTTTTTTTTAAATAAAAGTTTCGGTCAGTCTATTCTCCGGTAGTCCTCTGAAGCAAAATAATTTGTACCGAATAGTGGACAGGATTTAATCTTAAAAAATAGACTAGAAAGAAAGAAATGTCAGAAAAGAAATAAAATCAGAAATCAAAGAAAGAAAATGAAAGGAAAAAGAAAAATGACAAAGAACTAAAGAAGAAAAAATAGAAAGATAGAAAAGAAAGATTTTGAAGAGAAAGGAGTAAACAAAATTAGAAAATAATAAAAGAAAGAAAATCACAAAGAAAGAAAGAAAGAATGAGAAATAAAAGGAAAAACAAAAAATCAGAAAAGAAAGAAAATCACAAAGAAAGAGACAAACAAAGAAAGAATGAAAAAGAAAAAACGTAAAATCAAAAAAGAAAGAAAGAAAGAAAGAAAGAAAAAAGAAATAAAAAATCTGAAGTCAAAATTAGAAACGAAAGATAAATAAAAAGAAAGTGAAAATGGACAAAAACAATCAAATGAATCATGGGAAACGAAAGAATGCAAGAAAAAAAAAAAGAAAAGAAATAAAGGAAAAAGAAAAGGAAAGAAAAAATTAGAAAAGAACCCCCCCAAAAATAAGAAAGAAAGAAACACTGAAAGACAAAATTATAAAAGAAAAGAATACAAGGAAATAGAAGATGGGAAATGAATGAAAGAAAAAGAAATTCAGAAAAGAAAGAAAGAAAAAGAAAGAAAGAAAGAAAGAGAGAGAGAAAGAAAGAAAGAAAGAAAAAATAGGAAAGAAAAATTTTAAAAAGATAACAAAGAAGAAAGAAAAAACCAGAAAAGGAAAGAATTAATGTGCATTTTTCTAATGAGACTTTCTCCAAGAAAGATGCTCAAAAATAATACCTCCTTATAATTTCGATAGAATCCACAACAAATGGTGGATAAAATGACTTCCCAATTACAAAATAAATCTTTCACATAGTCATCATCATGAGCAGTTTCAAAGTGCTCTTCATTTCGTGAGTTGACACACATCCAATATTGTTCAGACACTTGAAATATATTAGCCATCGCTTAACTCTGCTCACGTACACTGTTTGGTCTCTGTAAATGTTCAGCAAGCGTCGATCGATAGCAATGACAGCGATTTTACTCAAGGAAAGTACTTTTATATCAAGCGCTATTTTACCAGATTGTTATCTGTATTTAGGAAAATGTGATAAGGTTTATTGGCGAGAAGTTCAGTCTCTTCTGTCACATCATCTACATCAACTTCTGTGGTCATAAGCCGACATAATAAAACGCAACGTATTACTTCAGGGACACACATACACACACAGACACACAGTATTGCAAATCGCCTGAAAACACCACATGGTAGAAACCTAGGTCGCGTAATAACTCGTTTACAAATGAAGAATATATATATATATATATATATATATATATATATATATTAGACATGTTCTAAAACATAATTTATAATAAATATTTACTGCTCTATACATCATATATCGAGCACTGTTTTAAATTAATGTTTTGGACGGAATTTTTTTTCTTTTTTTCTCTCCTTATTCAATACTCACTCGGATATATATATATATATATAGGGAAGATCAACCGGTTACATCGCCAATGTTTCAACCTTTTCGGTTTCATTAGGCGTTATATATATATATATATATATATATATATATATATATATAGGAATGGAATTCTTATTTATTAAACCAACTTATTTTTATCACTTAAAACGTTATTTTTATTAGATAATCGTCTTTGAGTAAACGCTCCGTTTATTTATTAAACAATATATCTATTTATTTATTTTGACCTGCAAGTCTGAATATTCAAGAAATCTTATTAGAGAAAAAATTAAAACCTGCTATTTTTCCTAGGAAAAATATGGGTATCCACTAAACTTAAGTGTTATATATATATATATATATATATAATATAAACTATAGTAATTACAATACCAATAGTAACAGAACTCTGCCAAAACTAGTACTTATTAAGCTATAATTTAAATTGTCTTAAACAACCCACCGAGGACAAACTAGGTAGGTTTGTTGGCTCCTGCGTATATATATATATATATAGATATATATAGATATTCATCATATATATATATATATATATATATATATATATATATAATGAATATCTATAAGAAAGTAAAAATTGAACAACAACAATAAAAAACATTGATTTACTTTCGTTTATTGGCCGTTACATGATACGCGTTATGGTGCAGTGGATATCGACACGGAACGAAAAATCGGGGAGCCGAGTTCGAGTTCGAGTTCAAGTTGAATTCATTACATTCACGTACCCTTGGGAAAGGTATTAATCCGACTCTTTCCTCCAGTTATGGGTTAAATAACAGGACAGATTAGAATCTATATCCTTGACAAGTAACCAGTCTACCGCTGAAAGTAATGGCAACCTATTGCGGGATAATCTTCTGCCCAGTCAGTCATGTCTCTTTTGAGACATGATCGCCCAAGCCTGTTTCACGTATGGCACTGACTGAAAGGATTTTACTTAGCTCCTCCATAGTTTACCATGACTTACGCAGTTCACGTCAAGAATATTTTGAACCGTCCTTTAAAGCTAAAAATATTTCAAAACTAACGAAATATTTCTACTTTACTCATGTCTATAAATATATGTTGCAAAATAAAATCCTTGCCTTGATAATCGATAAATCCCCCACTCCCACAGGGAAAGAAACGCCTTGATAAAGAAAAGCTTTCCTTTTGTCTGTACTCATATATATATATATATATATATATATATATATATATATGTGTGTGTGTGTGTGTGTGTGTGTGTGTGTGTGTGTGTTTATATGTGTGAAATGAGATATTGATTTGTAACAATACTTGTTCATGCATGTGTTGTCAAGCCTCAGATCTAATCACTGCTCTTATTCGGTAAACATTCGCCTCTCCGCTGACCACTCGCCAGTACAATACTCTGATTAATCGATCTGATAAGAATTATTGATTCTTGTGCTGCTTAAGTAAGTGT
The DNA here is from genome assembly GCA_037127315.1 of Ascarosepion bandense. NCBI lineage: Eukaryota > Metazoa > Mollusca > Cephalopoda > Sepiida > Sepiidae > Ascarosepion > Ascarosepion bandense. The sequence goes on from JBBBDQ010000738.1 coordinate 8,311,215, forward strand.
GGATGGGAGCTCAAGCTTGATCTTTTTTTTTTTTTTTTTTTTAAAAAAGTTTCGCAGTTAATTATTTCAAAATTTAGGAAAATTTGGCAAACAATGTTTCACGGGATTTTTTATTACTTATGCTTTCACAGATTCTTTCTAAGTTATTCATATATACAGAACCAAATACGGCATACTTTATCGAAAGATATTTGTATATATACAGACAATATAAACATAGCTTCTATGGTCTATGTGTGCATAGCGTAGCTCTTCGTTAAGATTGGTGTTATGAATTCCAGCTGCGGTTGTTGCAATCACTTTCGCATAAATACCCCTGATAAAGTACCCCTGATAAAGTACCCTTGATACATTTCTTCTCGCCACTGCAACTGAGAATCAATAGGAGGGCTGACTGCGCTTTCTAATCATGCTTGGTTTGTTGTGGAGTTGTTCCGGTGAATCTTCGCCGCAAATTTGTAGTGAACAGTTTGGACGGAAGTAAGACACAGAACACAGAAGATAGGTTCAAAACCAGTCTACTGCAGAAAGCAATGGCAACCTACTACGGGATAATCTTCTGCCCAGTTAGTCATGTTTCTTTCGAGACATGATCGCCCAAAGCGTGTATCACGTATGGCACTTAACTGACTGTGGGGCTTGCAATTTAACCCCATAAAAACCTTGTTATAAAAACCAAAATAGCAATGTCTATCCTGGTCTAAACTTTGGAATTTTAAAAATTTAGAAAATCTTTTCAGAAAAATTTCCTTAAAAAATGGATATTTCGTCCGATAATTTACAACTTAACATGAATCTTTCGAAAATACAGAATCGATTAAATCTTGCATTCAGTACTAATTACGATAAAACTTTCCAAAACATCATTAGAATGAGCTAAAACGAGAGTTGGTTGTTTGTGCGCACGCGTTTTTAAAGTTTGAACGATTTCTGCAGTACCATATTTTATTGCTCATAAAACGTCCCGATGCATTAGACACCCCGCTGCTCAAAGAAAAAAATTCAAGGAAACATCGGAAAAATTTTTTTCCTTGTACTTTATAAGTCTCTTCGCTGTTTCCAATTTTACTCACTACACATCATATTTTAGCATGAAAACCTGATTGTTTATTACAAACCAAGAAGAATTACCAAATTTAAGGTAACTATTAAGAATGTAATAATCAGAAGAGAAGTTTGAGGACATAATACCACAGATACATAACCATCTTGCAGTCAGAAATCCTCCCTAATTGTAATAAATTTATAACAAACCTGGATGGAGCACTAATTTTAAATGCAAAATTGGATACAGAAACAAGGTAGTTTGATTTGTTTCTTAGAGAAAGACAATCAGTCAGTTAAGGGCCATACGTGATGCTTTGTCAATATTTCGTTTGTAAGAAAGAGGTTTTAGGGTGGAAAATAATCAGTCAGTCAGTTAAGTGCCATATGTGATACACGCTTGGGCGATCATGTCTCGAAAGAGACATAACTGACTGGGCAGAAGATTATCCCGCAGTAGGTTGCCATTGTTTTCTGCGATAGACTGGTTGCCGTCCAAGGCTATAGAACCCAATCTGTCCTGCTATTTAACCCATAACTGGAAGGAAGAGACGGATTAATACCTTTCCCAAGGGTATTTGCGCGTAAGTGAATAAAATGGATTCAACTGGAATTCGAACTCGGCTCCCCGCTTTCTCACTGGATTCAAAATCGTTTGCCTGAAGGGCTCGCAATTTCTCCCCATAAAAACCAATTTGTTACAGAAATCAAAATAACAATGGTGTAGATTTTGAAAATTTAGTCAAGTTTTTTGCGGGAATGCAACAAAAATTCAGAAAAATTCCTCAAAAATGGATATTTCGTTCGAAAATAATAAAAGTAGTTTGAGAAATAAGGAAGAAAGTTGTTACTTAAGCAGTTAGCAGTAATTTCGTTTCCTGTTAATATCTCAGCATCTTAATTGCATTAATAGTTTCTCTTAAAACGTTGTTAGTTTTGAAATAAATGACTTGTTTAATTTTCAGGAGCTTACAATCGGATGCAACTGGGAAGCTAACACTAATCCCACACCTCATAATTCCCGTCACCGACCTCTAATTTATAGGACGGAGGATGGTTTTTGGAGGTATTTTATAGGGAAAATATACGTCTTATAAGCACCAAAGTGCGGTATTTTTTAATAACTGTTCACGGCTAAAGGCGATGTAATTGACAAAAAAAGAAAGAAAAAAAAAAAAGAACATTTTACTAAAACATTTTCTAATTAAATTTTAATTGTGGAAAACCTGTTTTGCTGTCTTTACATAATGCCTCACAGTTTTTATATATTCATGCATGTGTGCAGAACTAAATATGAGAAAATATTCTTGAAATTACACGGTGAAATATAGGAGGTTTGTCATTAGGTTTCATTCTAGAGCCCAGTATCTCAACAATAGTTCATTTTTGTAAGATCCTACAAAGGATATATTTTTCAATCCAATAAGTAACGATAAGTTAGCTCGTATCTTTGTAGACAAGATAATAATAATAATAATAATAATAATAATAATAATAATAATAATAATAATAATAAAAGAGTTGTGCCAGTGATAGTAGGTGCACTTGGAATGATAGAAAATGGAACAAAACAACACATTGAAAGAATCCCTGGAAACCCCAACTTAAGAGATATACAAAAAATTGTCTTATTAAGTACAGCCCACACACTAAGGAGAACTTTGTCTATGTAACGCTAGAGATGTTAGAGGAAATAGAAAAAACATGAAATGGAGCCATAACAACACATCACGACCTGCCTTAAGTCGTCCCGCAGACTTGGTAGGTAGTGCAACCAAAGCAGAAATCGAAATATGATGAAAAATGACAAAATAATAATAATAATAATACTTTATTTCTGTAGCGCAAGACCAAAGTCTTTTCACTAGAAATTTTCAGGCAAATATTATACATAATAATGTAGATCCAAAATGCAGGTTCTGTAATAAATACCAAGCAACAATAGACCATCTAATCTCAGGATGTTCTGTACTTACTCCAAATGAATATAAAAATCGTCACGATAGAGTGGGGCAATATTTACATTGGACAATGTGCAAATACTATGGAAAATATGTAAACAAACACTGGTATGAACATCACCCAGCACCGGTTACAGAAATAGAAGATGCCACCATTTTATGGGATTATACCATCTACAAAGCCAGGAAAATTGAAGCAAATAGGCCGGATATTATTGTTAAAAACCAAAACGAAAAAACTTGCCTATTAGTTGAGATGGATTGTCCAGCGGATTGTAACATAGCAACCAAGGAATTAAAAAAACTGTCAAAATATAAAGACTTGGGAATTGGAATAGAAAAAATGTGGAAATTGAAAACAAGAATCGTACTGGTAATAGTATGTGCACTTGGAATGATAGAAAATGGAATAAAACAACACATTGAAAGAATCCCTGAAAACCCCAGCTTAAGAGATATACAAACAATTGTTAAGTACAACCCACACACTAAGGAGAACTTTGTTTATGTAATGCTAGGGATGTTAGAGGAGATAGAAAAAGAATTAAATGAAGCCATAACAACACACCACGACATGCCTTAAGTCTTTGCGCAGACTTAGTAGGCAGTGCGACCATAATAGAAATTGATGAAAATTGACAAAAGCCTCTTTCGATTGCGACCGATCTACCATAACAAAAAATGTTAATTTTTGACCTTTCCAAGCAAAGATTATTAACTGAACAGAAACACATGGAATCGTTTAAAATATCTGTTTTAATAAAGAGGGGAAAATTGAAACTTTTACTGAAGAATTTTAAAAAGCTATAGTTAAAATTGCAAGGATATATGAAATAATACTTCATAAAAAGGCAAGAGTGGAACTCCCTTCCACAAGTCTGCTTTCCCGACAGTTACAATCTCCAGGTGTTTAAATGTAGGGTCAATAGATACCTCCTATCACACTAACTCCCAACTATTCTCACAACACTCTCATCTACCCAAATCCTTACCCGCCTATCACCCACCCTCTGTCATTTCCTATATTTAATCAGCCTTTCTCCACTCTACGTAGCCCCCTGCACAGTAGTGGCAGTGACATGCCTTGCTCGGGGTGAAACGCTTATAAAAAAAAAAAAAAAAGAAAATGTTACAAATACAAGTTTTAAAATTATTCTACATTGATATATCACGAGAAAACTTTAAAAATCAAGTATATGAATTAATTTCGCAAAGGGTAAAATTATTCGTTAAGAAATTACTCTTTTATTTTATATAAGAACTTCAGAAATTATTTTAAATCTCTTTTCGAAAATTATTGCTTATAGCCGTAGTTATAATTCTTCATTATATCGTATATTCCGGACGATTTTACAAGTTACTTTTTTGTCAATCATCTTTTATATGCGCGTAGAACGTTGCAATGAACTGTCCAGACTGTGTACTGAGCACTGTTTCCTTCTGTGAACGTATTTGTATCTGATTGATACGGTTACATCTGACTGCTATTATGTACTATTCTCGAGGACAATTTATGTCAGTGATTTACAACGGAAATAGTAGAGCGCCTTTACGGGCGCTGTGAAGTCCCAAAGGAGTGTTTGGTATTCAAGGTTGCTATAATTTTAACAAAGTAATGTGATTATTTAGCTACCTCTACTTATTTTCAAGACCGGTTAGTAGTGTGAAACAAACGATAAACTCAAAATCCTAAACAATCTTTTGAACAGGTATAGACCTTATAATTCGGTCGGGTTTCAATCTTGGGTTAAAAGCAATCGCAGTCTAACCGTACTGATGAGCTGTGATACAGGGAAACAGATCTGTCTGCGGATGACTATTTACGCTCTCACACCCTGATTGAGCACTCTGGAAGAATGGTAGACTTTGAAAAACAGTAGCTACTCTAGCAAATACGCATCGTTCATTCAGCATTGAATTAGAACACTCTCAGCTATTGGGCGTGTATAATGATAATATACGCGCTAAAAAGTCTGCCTTCTTGTACCGAGCGCCCATAGCTCAAAGATAGAATCGCCGACTGACACCAATTCGGTCGGGTTTCAATCCTGGATTAAAAGCAATCGGAGTCTACTGATGATCTGCGAAACAGATCTGTGAAACAGATCTGTCTGCGGATGAGTATATATATATATATATATATATATATATTATTTTTAGGATTGAGTTTCCGATTCTTTCTGTCTTTTCTTTCTCTTTCACTCTCACTAGTTCCTTGCGTCATAGTGACATTATCGCCTTGTTTGGGGTGAATTGATTCATAGAAATGAAAAAGAAGCTCTTTTATGACGCACGGGTAACGTAATTATTATGGGCACAGAAAAAGGAATTCGCGAGTTAAGTTCAGATTCCACTTTAGCCAGTGGCGTGCACTATTGAACTAAAGCCCTTGAATAGAGGAAAATCTCGTAAGCCCAAATCTGACTACTTCGATGGTCCGGCTCCTGACTGTGGCTTAGCATTTCGGACCGAATTTTACTTCCAGTGATGAACACGTCAATTTATTTTTTCCTGATTTGTCGCTGTTATAGTGCCATTTTACCATAGGGGACGCCATCTCGTGGGCATATTTGTAAAGTGGAGCGCTGGCAAGTTTAAAAGCCACTGATATAAACACACAAGGTTCCCAGCCGTACAAAAGGGAGAAGAACTATGAGAATAGTCTTCATATTCCTAAGGTTGGGTCACTGTGTCGGGCCAGGAAGTTCTTTTCGCCTGAATCCATCCTGCACATATACAAATCAACCATCCAACCGTGCATGGTATACTGTTGTTATATCTGGTCAGGCACCCCTGTTGTTCGTCTCAGTGTTCTCGGCAGGCTCCAAAGGAGAATCTGCAATGTGATTGGTCCCAACCTGGCAGCTCTACTCCAGCCACTTTCTCACCGGCGGGATATAGCTTCCCTCTGTCTCTTCTACAAATATTTGCATGGCTTCTGCTCTGACGATAATTATTTGAATTTTGCAGGAATTTCCAAATTAATGTGTTCATCACCGGAAAAAAAACTGAGTCATGTATTATTACGTTTTCCATTGTAAACTCTCGTAACGATTTGGCTACACGTTAACTAAAATCAAAATATGATTTTTTACCAAACTTTTGAACGTGTTAAAAGGGATCAAATATTTTTAAAAATAATTGAAAAATACTATGATCTTTCCTTTCAATAGTGGTTCGACGAGCTTAGTTCACTAATTCCCCCTTCACAATAATTTACTCGTGTAATCAGACTGGCAACAAGATCTAACCCTTTTACAGTTAAATCAACCAAATGCGGGAGAAAATTCTACTCCATCAGCTTCTTTTCTCGCACTTCCCACCTGTAGAACTCCTTTCCATATACTTGCTTTCCCGACTGCTATAACCTCCAGAAATTTAAATGTCAATTCTCATCTCTTCTCTACTTGACTCCAGTCCTTTCTACATTAACCTGTGTATCTTGTTCTTTTCCTTTCTCTCTACCTTCGCAACTGTTTTCACTCTTATGTTCACATCCTTCTCTTGCCTTTTCTCTGTCACCTCCTGTAACTGGTTCGTCTTTCTCTTCACTCTCCCTCTGCCTAAAACTTTAACTCTTTACGTAGCCCCCTGCACATCAGTGGAGGTACCGCTTTGCTTGGAGTGAGAGTTTCGATTGCAACGAATGCACGTTCTCTCCCGCGGTCGCCTTGTCATTGTCTTTCCTGACATTAGATTTCTTTAAATCTTAGTATTATCACTGATTTAATCTTAATCCTTCCTCTGAATTCAGGTGTTCTAACATTTGCAGGAGTCTTCGAAAAGAAACGTGTAAAAGCCGCCTGCCTAAAAGAATACAGTGCAAATATAAGAACAAAAAATATCTATATATAAAATTTTGTGACTTCCGTTATTCCGCCAGTCTGTCTGTTCGTCATATCCTTTAAAATAGCCATACATTGACCAAACAAAATCAAATTTTGTGTATGAATTCACACAGGTAAGGGTTATAATGTCATTGGTTTTACTAGAGCGATAGACCTTCATTAAATATTTTGTAAAATTAAAATTTTATTATTTAACCTACAAAATGTTCCCACTATTTTTTTTAAATTAATGATTAGAATAACAAATACCTATTGATTAAAAATACAATATAGATTTTTCGGATATCTTTTTTATTTTTTTATTTTTTTAAATTTTTTTTTCTATACAAAAATCCAGTTTTGAGTTCGCCCAGCGCTGTCGAGAACTATAAACAAATCACAATGCCAAACGCTTCAAAAAGTCAGATTTTGCTTCCAGAAAAAAATATTTACGCATGGTCAGTTGTATGTTGCATGCTCAAGAGTAAAAAATCCTAAGAATTTATTATTTGCTGTTAAAAGTAATTTTTTTAAAAACATGGTTTACAGTGAAGTCCTATAAGATTAAATTAAAGTAAAGAAATTATTAAACTGCGAAGTAGGGTTTTTATCAAAGTATTTTGCCAAATAAATCAGCTTATTCAAATTTCATTGATTGGTTTGCGAAATTGAACTCTACAAAAATGTTAGCGATAACTTCAACAATACTATATACTGTGATGATTTCAACACGAATCTGTGTGTTGCAAAAAGTATAGTATTTAAAACGTCATCATGCTTGTGAAATAGAAAAACTACTACTACTACTACTACTACTACTACTAATAATAATAATAATAATAATAATAATATAGCGTTTATAGCGATCCGAAATGTCTTTGCAAGAAGCGTAAGGGAAGATGAAATCCTTAGATAAGGATTGTTGTAATGCCGAGGTGGATACGATACACAAAGAAAGTGTTCTGCGGTATTATTCAGCACAATATCCGGTGCTAAACGGATATACACAGAACAGTACAATAGTTACAATGACAGACAAGACAGAACTTACAACACAGGGAAGAAGGTTTCAGATCGCAATAGTCGCCGAAGTAATCAGTTCGAATATTACTCGAATGACACCCGAATATTACGTCTCGAATGTTACTATTCTTTACTTAAATAGACCATTTCAGACAATAGCCATTCCATCATTGAGAATGCTGCAGCGGTGTCCGCTATTCTGCAACAAGAATAAAACCATGTTCAGGTGGTAACTTTAATGAAATTAGCTGCTAAGATATTGAATGTGAGCTAGTATATTGAAGAGATGTTTTTTTATCATTGAATCCATCCCTACTTAGTGTCAACAGATATTGGTAAAAACAAACTTAATAACTATAAGAATAACAAGAGCGGTCAAAGACCCCAAACTTCCGCTAAGACAATACCGATGTCATCTCTGCGAGATCATTATTAAAATGAAAATAAGTACAATGTACTTGACTGCTTTTAAGAGTGAAAATACAAAAATCTCGAACTGCTATCAAAATTAAATGCACACTTAAAATGAAACCAGAAAGGTAATTCAGTATTTAAAATGATTTAGGGGAAGTAATTCAGTATTTGGCATATGAAAGGCAAAATTATATTTTTAAAAAATAAAACCGGAAAAATAACCCAAAAACTGTATCCCGCACTGGATCGACCCTAAAATCTAATGGTGATAGGTTCTGAAAGAAGCAGCGTATGTAGTTGCAGGTGGGATCCATACAAATACAATTTGATCGGGTAACCCATTCTGTTCAGATGGTCACCGATTAAAGGAGTTTACAAAATCTAGATGTATCTCCCAAGTTGCCTTGGATACCTCATCCTTTAAACTATAAAACAAATTAACACTCTCGACATCCGGTCAGAATGCTCCCCTAAACTAGCTAAGGTCAACTGACAAGACACGCTGGATGGATTTTGATTAAATTTTCAGGGATTACTGGTCTCGTGACTGGCACGAACGTTTTGCACAGTGCTGCATGTTCAGGGTAAAGTGCCATGATAGAATTATTAATATTAGGTCTCAGTTTGCAGCCTAGAAGAAACTAAGTACACAAGAGACAAAGAAAAAAATACTAATTAAAACGAACATGTTAACATTCGTCTTCTTGACTTTTACTATTTAGTATTCACTAGTTTCAGAGGGTGTCATCGTTTATAAGTTTATATTGAGGGTTTGACTTCACGATTGTTGAACAATGTTTTTTTTGTTTGTTACACTTATATTTGACCAATCCTAATATTAGTTAATACTATTATAAAAACAATTATAATAACAATACTAATTTATATGAATATGATTAGAGAATACATGTAAGTAAATTGCAAGCAGGTAAAAGAAAAATAATTGCTAAAACTTTTGAAACAGAATTACTTGTGGCATCGTGAAATGTGGCGATGGACCATAATAATGAAAATAATTCTTTGAGACTAATGAATGATGTAATGTTAAAATGATGTAATGTTAAATGATAATGTTAAATAAGTTAAATAATAATAAGTAATAAAAGATTACTTATTATTATTACTTATATTATTACTTATTAAAATGATAATAAAATATATAAATATATAGATAATTAAAAATATATAGATATATAAAATATATAAAATATTAAATATATTATATATAATATTAAATATTATATGAATTTACACGATTAATATTATATATTAAATTTTATTTTATATATAAAATATATTATTATATAAAATATATAAATATATAGATAATTAAAAATATATAGATATATAAAATATATAAAATATTAAATATATTATATATAATATTAAATATTATATGAATTTACACGATTAATATTATATATTAAATATTTTATATATAAAATATATTATTATATAAAATATATAAATATATAGATAATTAAAAATATATAGATATATAAAATATATAAAATATTAAATATATTATATATAATATTAAATATTATATGAATTTACACGATTAATATTGTATATTAAATATTTTATATATAAAATATATAAAATATATTATTATATAAAATAATTTGTTTGCTATGGAGATTGATCCGAACTTAGGATTATCTGAATTACCTGAAGAATACTTTGAAGAAGCTGACATGATGAGTATGGGTAAGACAATGATGCAAGAACTGCTTGGAGCATTCCCTGGAATTGATGAAGCAATGAGTTTTGCAGAGGTCATCAAGTAAGTACAGGCATTTATATATATCTATGACTAAAAAACTTAGACACGAGTGTAGTTTCATCAATGTTTGCTATGCTTAAAAAGATAGTTAACACAAGATGTTATATTAGTTTGGGAAATTTGAACAGGGATAAATCTTTAAAATTGCCAAGCCTTTCGCATACCTCTCCAAAATCACTACACCAAAAAATTAAGGACCCAGCTATTTATCTCTTTTTTCTATAAAACATTTAAGCTTACATCTACTCAGTTGGGTAGCTATTGCAAGAGCTCGATATCATGATCCTGAAACCAGTACTTCCCTCCTCCTTAACTCCTCCCACACACACACACAGACAAAATTCTGTGTGACATGAAGCACCATTTTGCAGTATTCTTTTCAGGATGGCGTTAGAAATAACGACGAACAGAAAGTGTCAAGCCAACTGATGTTTGTTACATGTCTATTTAAAAAAGGTGCTTACAAGTCTGAATTTCACGGGGAAGGTCCCATCAAAGTCTCTTTCTAAAGAGTTCCCGATCAAGGGGAATAACTCATAGCTTCACAACTTGTCAAAATACTACACAAATGGTGCTTTTTCTTATCTTTGTGAATGGTTGATGTGATTCTAGAGCAGATAAATTCTTCGTTGAGTTTAGTTATTGATAGTGGCAGAAAATTCAGTGCCTTTGCAGGTCATCTTGAACATTTCTGTTGCAAATCTTCCATTAGCTGTATGCTGTTCTTTGAAAAAAAAAAAAAAGAATTTTATCCTTTAAGAGGCTCATCCCTTGTTTCCTATTTAGGATGCGGTTTCCGGTTTTTCTCTTTTCTAATCTTCTCACTGTTTTTTTTTTTTCAATTGGAGTAGATAGACTAAACTATCGCCCGGTTCACACTCCACCCACATCTATTGAACAGGTGAAGAGGCTCATCCCTTGTTTCCTGTTTAGGATGTGGTTTCCGGTTTTTCTCTTTTTTAATCTTCTCACTGTTTTTTTTTTTTTTTTCAATTGGAGTAGATAGACTAAACTATCGCCCGGTTCACACTCCACCCACATCTATTGAACAGGTGAAGAGGCTCATCCCTTGTTTCCTATTTAGGATGCGGTTTCCGGTTTTTCTCTTTTCTAATCTTCTCGCTGTTTTTTTTTTTTCAATTGGAGTAGATAGACTAAACTATCGCCCGGTTCACACTCCACCCACATCTATTGAACGGGTGAAGAGGCTCATCCCTTGTTTCCTGTTTAGGATGCGGTTTCCGGTTTTTCTCTTTTTTAATCTTCTCACTGTTTTTTTTTTTTTTTCAATTGGAGTAGATAGACTAAACTATCGCCCGGTTCACACTCCACCCACATCTATTGAACAGGTGAAGAGGCTCATCCCTTGTTTCCTATTTAGGATGCGGTTTCCGGTTTTTCTCTTTTCTAATCTTCTCGCTGTTTTTTTTTTTTCAATTGGAGTAGATAGACTAAACTATCGCCCGGTTCACACTCCACCCACATCTATTGAACAGGTGAAGAGGCTCATCCCTTGTTTCCTATTTAGGATGTGGTTTCCGGTTTTCTCTTTTCTAATCTTCTCACTCTTATGTAGCCCCCTGCACATCAGTGGCATTACGGCCTTGCTTGGGGTGATATGATTAAAAAAAAAAAAAAAAAAAAAAAAAATATAAAATATATAAATATATAGATAATTAAAAATATATAGATAATAAATATATATTTTATAAAAATTTTTAATAAGTAATAATATAAGTAATAATAATAAGTAATCTTTTATTACTTATTATTATTTAACTTATTTAACATTATCATTTAACATTACATCATTTTATCATTACATCATTCATTAGTCTCAAAGAATTATTTTCATTATTATGGTCCATCGCCACATTTCACGATGCCACAAGTAATTCTGTTTCAAAAGTTTTAGCAATTATTTTTCTTTTACCTGCTTGCAATTTACTTACATGTATTCTCTAATCATATTCATATAAATTAGTATTGTTATTATAATTGTTTTTATAATAGTATTAACTAATATTAGGATTGGTCAAATATAAGTGTAACAAACAAAAAAAACATTGTTCAACAATCGTGAAGTCAAACCCTCAATATAAACTTATAAACGATGACACCCTCTGAAACTAGTGAATACTAAATAGTAAAAGTCAAGAAGACGAATGTTAACATGTTCGTTTTAATTAGTATTTTTATATATTAAATTAAAATTACTTATTAAAAGATTACTTATTATTATTTTATTGATCTTTTAAATAATAATAAATAATAAGTTAAATAATAGTAATGTTAAATGTTAAAATAATTCTTTGAGACTAATGAATGATGTAATGTTAAAATGATGTAATGTTAAAAATTCTTTGAGACTAATGAATGATGTACAGGGGTTGACTTTTTCACACTTATTTTTAATAGTACTATTATTATTATTATTATTTTGCTGTTTGGAATGTACCCATGTCTCACTGTCGTAGGTTAAAAAAAAGAGACTTTCAGAATTATTTTTTAGCTAATATAGTAAAACTAAAAATTATATGTATGCGTGTGTTTAATTATGGTATTTATTGTGTGTGTGTGTGTGTGTGTGTGTGTTTGTGTGTGTGTGTGTGTGTAAAGAAATAATTTTTGAATATCGAAAGAAATTAAAGAGAGTTTTTTTTCTAACTCCTGAGTTAGAATCATTGATCGATGCTTGATCCATGATATCCCCAGCATCCTTCTGTAGAACCACATTTCAGTTGCTTCAAGTTTTTCCTTTATCTTTGATGATATTTTGTAGCATTCACTGTCATATTGAAGAACTGACATCACATAGCAATCCAGTACTCTCTTGTTTGTTTCTAGCGAAATTTTCCTGTCTCTTAATTCTCTGCTTAGCTTCTGGAACGCGTTCTTCACCATGCCAATTCGCCTTTAGATCTCTGTGTCGCACTTTCCGTATTCTGTTAGAACACTTTATATACTAGACAAACATTAATTGCATTTATTTTATCGTTAATATGCTAGGAAAATAGTAAATACAAATTTATTTTTTTTTAATCATATCACCCCAAGCAAGGCGATAACGTCACTGTTGCGCAGGGGGCTACGTAAGGGTAAAAAGAATAGAAAAGAGAAAGCCGGAAACCACATCCTAAACAGGGAACAAGGGATGAGCCTCTTCACCTGTTCAATAGATGTGGGTGGAGTGTGAACCGGGCGATAGTTTAGTCTATCTACTCCAATTGAAAAAAAAATAAAGAAAAGAGTGAAAAGTTTGGAAAAGAGAAAACCGGAAACCACATCCTAAACAGGAAACAAGGGATGAGCCTCTTCACCTGTTCAATAGATGTGGGTGGAGTGTGAACCGGGCGATAGTTTAGTCTATCTACTCCAATTGAAAAAGAATAAAAGAAGAGAGTGAAAAGATTGGAAAAGAGGTAACCACATCCTAAACAGGAAACAAGGGATGAGCCTCTTCAACTGTTCAATAGGCGTGGGTGGAATGTGAACCTGGCGATAGTTTAGTCTATCTACTCCAATTAGTTTAGTCTATGAAATACAATAAATTCTTGTCTGGTATCAACAAAATTTTGAAAATGTTTTACTAGTGGGACAAAAGTGACTAAAAATTTAGCATCTTTTGATAACGCTTTTTAAATCTTTTCACACCGAGCAAGGTAATAAAGCCACTGAGAAGGGTTTACTGAGATTGAATTAATACACGAAAAAGAAAACAGTATTAAGAGAGAGAGAGAGAGAGAGAGAGAGAGAGAAGAACACAAATGAAGGAGATAGAATATAATTTTGATATTACATTTAAATTTTTAAAGATCAGTGTTGAGGGGGAAAGGAAACTACCATAAGAGAGTTTCGCAAGTGAAAAGTGCGAGAGAAGAAACTGTTGAAATAGAACTAACGGTTACATCTATTTAGTTGGAAAATGACGAGGCCTGGTCGCTAAACTAATCAGTTAAGTGTCATACGTGATACACGCTTGGGCGATCATGTCTCGAAAGAGACATGAATGACTGGGCAGAAGATTATCCCGTAGTAGGTTGCCATTGCTTTCTGCGGTAGACCGGTTGCCAGCCAAGGCCATAGAACCCAATCTGTTCTATCAGTTATTTGTGCGTAAGTGAATACCATGAATTAAACTGGAATTCGAACTCAGCTCCCCGATTTGTCGTTCCGAGTCGATATCCACTTCAACACAACGCCAAATAATAATGTGCTTAAATTCGTAAAGTGTAGCTCGTTAAAAGAAAGATCGTCAGAACAATTACCATGAAAATATCTACATGAGATGCCAGGTCAGGATTATTCAGATTTGTCTTTTCTGTTATTAACATGTCGGGATACGAAATATAATGATACAATATTATTAAATGATTTTTGTAAGTTTATACAGTGTGTGTTAATAATTTAAACCCTACCAAAGAAATTTGATTGATTAACAAAATATAGATAAAAATCAGAATGTATGTGATGTAAAAAGATGCGAGAATGAAATTAACGTATCTATGATGGAAATTAAAAATTATTTTCACCATCTCAGTTATTGATAGAAGAAACATTACCTAGAGCATTTACGGCCCTAAAGAACTGGAAAGATTACGGTGCAAAGGGATTCCAGATCCCTTTCCCAGAAATTGTTTCGAAACTCGAGATACAGAGTCACAACAATTGAGACAATTGTCAAATAACGACATGATTCAGTAAGTTAAGTGCCATACGTGATGAACGCTTGGGCGATCATGTCTCGAAAGAGATTATCCCGCAGTAGGTTGCCATTGCTTTCTGCGGTAGACTTGTTGCTTACCAAATCTATAGAAGCCAATCTATCCTGTTATTTAACCCATAACTGGAGGAAAGTAACAGATTAATACCTTTTCCAAGGGCATTTGTGCGTAAGTGAATGCAAGGTATTCAACAGGAATTCGAACTCGGCTATCCTAGTCGAGTCGATATCCACTGCACCATAAGACCGCAAATATTAAAAAGGCGCCTCCCGACAACACTAGGATAGATAGACAGACAGACAGATAGATAGATAGTCTCTGACTTTACTGAATTTACTATTTTATTCACGTATATAAGTAAGAATATTGTTTTAAAAGTGGTTCGTAAAAGTGCTAATACGCGGTGCATCAAATTACATATTTGAACAAAAAAAAAAGGATAGCTATAGCGACGGACAATGTTTCGTTGTAATGACAAACGTCTAGATATTCGTAAAAAATAAACAATACACTCAAATTAAACATCACACCAAT
Organism: Ascarosepion bandense; assembly: GCA_037127315.1. Lineage (NCBI taxonomy): Eukaryota > Metazoa > Mollusca > Cephalopoda > Sepiida > Sepiidae > Ascarosepion > Ascarosepion bandense. Next base: position 8,326,528 of record JBBBDQ010000738.1, read on the forward strand.
TCCCTTGAGAATCTGCCCTCCCTTTGCTTTAGATTTTATTCCAAAACCACAAACCTCTGAGCCCGGAGAAGAGACGTTCAGTAGCAGTGAGATGTTCCTCCACCCCAAAAAAATAAAATTAAAGAGAGTCAAATTAAGCAAAAAAAACTAAAAAGGGTTGGAAAGCTGTTGTGGCCCGCCTCGTCAAACGTGACTCGTCCTATGAGTGTTGGCTACTGGAAAAACAAAAACTAAAAAGAGAAAACAAAAAGAAAAGAGACTGTATCGTACAATCTTTCGGTGACGTCAGAGTCGCCAAAACTGAACAAGGCTGGCAAGGAAAGACGCATGCGCAAGACAGGCTGCCACGACAAGCAGTCATTTTCTCTGTCAGCCTGTTATTCCCGCCCAGTCGGACACACAAACATGCCGACATTTATCGTCAAGCACAAGTTTTGAAACATATCCAAAGCACCTTCTTCTTCTTCTTCTTCTTCTTCTTCTTATTATTATTATTATTATTATTATTATTATTATTGTGTCATTTTTCATCATATTTCGATTTCTGCTATGGTCGCACTACCAACCAAGTCTGCGGGGAGACCTAAGGCAGGTCGTAGCGTGTTGTTATGACTCCATTTCATGTTTTTCTATCTTCCCTATCATCCCTAGCATTACATAGATAAAGTTTTCCTTAGTGTGTGGGCTGTACTTAATAAGACAATTTTTTGTATATCTCTTCTGGGGTTTCCAGGTATTCTTTCAATGTGTTGTTTTGTTCCATTTTCTATCATTCCAAGTGCACCTACTATCACTGGCACAACTCTTGTTTTCAATTTCCACATTTTTTTCTATTTCAATTTCCAGGTCTTTATATTTTGACAGTTTTTCGAATTCCTTGGTTGCTATGTTACAATCCGCTGGACAAGCCATATCAATTAATAGACATGTTTTTCTTTCTGGTTTTTAACAATTATTATTATTATTATTATTATTATTATTATTATTATTATCTAATTGGTATTCTTTTTAATTTTAACTTTTCCTCCTTTCTTTCTGTTGATATTTCTTTCTTTCTTTTTATTCCATTTGTTCTCTTTCAGTTTTCGTTTTTTATTACTGATTTTTCTTTTTTACATCTTTAAAAAAGATTTTTTCATTCTTTATTCTAATGCTCTTTCATCTTCTTTCTTTCTTTCTTTTTTTCTTTCTCCTCTCATTTTTACCAGACATTTATCATTTTGCCTTCTTTTTCTTCATCATCTTTCAATTATTCTTCCGCGTTTACTTTATTTTATTGTAACATTCTTGTTTTAAATTATATTTGGTGTTTAAAATTTCATTGGTTGTTTGCCTTAACTTTTTCGTTCTTTCTTTATCATAACTCTCTCTAGCTCTCACTTTCTAACTCACCTTCTCTCTCCCGCACACACACAGACACACACTCGCTCTCTTTCACTAACTTTCTCTCTCTCGCTCTCTTTCACTAACTCTCTCTCTCTCTCTCTCTGTCTCTCTCTCTGTCGTTTGCTTCTTCCGGTTTCATGATCAGCTTCCAGTGGGATTTGTCTTTCATTCAATACATACCGTAAATGTTTCTCTCGTTCGTTTAGTTTTTCTCTCTTTTTTCTTTCAAGCTCTTTTTTCTTCCATTGTTTCTTTTTTCTTTTTCTTTAAGAATTTTTTGTATCTATTTCTTTTTTTCATCAAGCTCTTTTTTGTTTGTTTGTTTGTTTGTTTGTTTCTTTCTTTCTTTCTTTCTTTCTTTCTTTCTACGCACACATTTTCTTTCATTTACGTAATTTCATTATATTTATTTCTAAAACAACGTTTTATTTCATTTATGTTAAATTTTCTTTCTTTCAGAAGAAGAAGAACAACAAATCGTCATCCTCTGTCCCTCACCCACGACACAAGTGAATACTTCATTTTCTTTCTTTCTTTTTTCTTTTAGAAGAAGAAGAAAAAAGTCGACATTTTCTGTTCCTCACCTACGACACCGATGAATACTTCCTTTTCTTTCTTTCATTCATTTTTTCTTTCTTTCTTTCTTTCTTTCTTTCAGAAGAAGAAGAAGAAGAAAAAGTAGTAGAAGAAGAAAAAGAAGAAATCGTCATCCTCTGTCCCTCACCCACGAAACCAGTGAATACTTCCTTTTCTTTCTTTCTTTCTTTCTTTCTTTCTTTCTTAACAATCTGTCATTCTGTGTCCCTCATCCACCACACCAGTGTTTACTTCCTTTTCTCGTCTCACAATTGATCCTGATTTTTTTCTTCGTCCTAACGTCCAATCGATACTGGTTTTATTTAAACATGTCTATTTCTTACTTAGACTTCCTTTCAGCTCAAACTCCTTACTAAAAATATATTGGCCAATCAATGTCGACGTTAACATTCGAACCAAACCAAATTGAACAGACAGACTTTGATCAATGATTGATTATGGACATCATGACAACAAATCTACCATACTAGATGCTTTCATCTTCCCCTCAATCTCTCTCACTCTCCGTTTTCACACACACACACACACACACGTGTGTGTGTGTGTGTGTTAAAAATGACCTTAGATTCTTTGCGGATGAAACAAGAACTAGACACCTGTTATCGAATATTTGCTTTCAATATCGATTTATAATGATTACTATTTATGGCCATATTTAAATTGACTGGTCCGCTCGTTAAAAACAGGGGATTAAAAGTATATATATTTATAGATTAGCATTTATATCACCTCCCAGAAGCCACGATATTCGTCAGAATCGAAAAGTATTGATATTTCAGAGGAGTGTTTATAATATAAATACAGTGTCAAACAGATTGTTAATTTCATGTACAGTCATCTGTACCTAGTTTCTATTTACAAATGTCAAGTCTAAGACTGAACTTTATCTCACTGATAATTGCGTGCTATTACGAATTGAAAGAAGAAAGTAGTCCTTGGCTTTCTGATTCCAAATACTCTTATCATTTTTCTTTTATTTTTCTTACATGTTCCACTGGCGCTATGCTATTCTCAGCATCCTTCTGTAGATCTGCATCTCCGTTGTGTCAATTCTTCTTTATATCTGTTTAGAAACTGTCCAACATTTATTGCCATATAGGGAGATTGTTATTGCATAGCAGTTCAGAGTTTGTTTGTTTGTTTGTTTGTTTCTAACGAAATTTTCCAGTTTCTTAATACTTTGTTTATCTTTTGGAAGGCATTTTTCACTATCCCAAATGGCCTTCGGATTTCGGTGTCACATACCTGCATTGATTGGTTCTGACGTCTCCAATTTGTAATTATATCGCAGGCTGTCCTTTTTGATAATGACTGGACATTGTTAGTGTTGGTTATTCTTTAATTCACATTTTCCTTTACTACTTCGAAGTTAGTGTAGTTTTCTTCCTGTGTTCGTTGTCAATTTGTTTTTCTTTATGTGCCATGTCCTTTCAGGACGTAGGTGATCATGGACGTCTACTTACCCCTATCCCTTGTCACTCTTAACATTCTTCTTCTGTTCCGCTCATCAAGTATGTTTTCCACTGTCTCACTCTCCCTTTATCTGTCTTGTGAGTATTAGATGCTCCAAGCCCTTCCTCCTCATTTCATGTAGGAGCCTTAGCTGTCTCTTCCTGAGGCTAAGTATAAGTTTCCATTTCGTGTGCATTCTCTCCAAAACTTTGGCGTTACTCACATGTTCAGTCCATGGTATTCTCATCACCCTTCTGTAAAATTATATTTTTGCTTCTTCGAGTCTCTCCTTCATCGTTGAGGAGATTGCCCAGCATTTGCTGCCATATAAGAAAAGAGATATCACATAACAGTCCAGTAATCTTTTCTTTGTTTCCAATGAAATATTCCTGCCTGTCAATAATCTACTCTGCATCCTTAGCTATGCCATGACGCCTTCGGATTTCAGTGCCCACTTTCCGTCCTCTGTTAAAACACTTCCCAGGTATTTAAATTTCTGTACTTGATTAATTTCAGTATCCCCGTTTTCTGTTTTGTTCATTTTTTTTTTTTGTGTTTTTTGTTTTTGACATTTTGGGCTCCTCTTTTACTGATGACCATGCCTTTACTGCTAAGACTGAGTCCGCCAGTTTCCTGAAAAACTCCTTTAATAGAAAGGTTTTATAAATTTGGCATAACAATATCATTGGCTGTCCGGTCAATGAATATCGAAAGTTCCTATACGAGGAAAGGGTTAATATTACCATTACCACTCAGATTTAGCTTTCTGGTGTAAACTAAAGTAAAAAAAAAACAAACAGAAAGGGATATATATATATATATATATATATATATATATATATATATATATAAACCTAGTACCGATGAGTGATGGCATCAATAAGGTGTCCCCACGAAAATTTGAAATCAGCATGAACCATGACACATCCTTTGCGCTAAAACTATCAACGCTCTATGTCCACCCCGATATATCGAGCACGTTATGATGAAAAACCTGCTTGCCAAGTAAAACTACCGAAAGAAAGTATTCTTAGCGCTCAACATTAGCACAACTCAACATTAAATATATATATATATATGTGTTTGTGTGTGTGTGTGTGTGTGTGTGTGTGTGTGAGAGAGAGAGAGAGAGAGAGAGAGAGAAAGAGAGAGAGAGTCAGTATTTGTATGTATGTTCTTTTTCACGCGGGTCTGCAAATTTTTATATATATTTGTTAATGCTTATCTGTGTGAGTTTATATATATGCATTTGTTCTCTCTATATATGTGTGTGTTTGCGTCTACTTATATATATATGCGTGTGTGTGTGTGTGTGCGTGTGTGTGTGTGTATGCTCATACATAAATCTATACCTTTTTTAATTTTACTGTCCTACTTGAAAAAAATAATCAAATGCACATATACATAAGTATTCATTGACGCATGCGTGTATATGCATATATGCACACTTGTTTCCCTGTGTTTTTTGTTTTTCTCCCTTGTCGTTTCTCTCTCTCTCTCTCTCTCTCTCTCTCTCTCTCTCTCTCTCTCTCTCCTCTATATATATATATATATATATGTTCAGTTTTTATACCATTTATATTTACTATGTTTTTAGAATGACTAACTCGCCGGGTGATTTATTTGTTTATCTGCTTCCCGCCTCCTTTTTTTTCTTTTGCTTTTTTTTCTGTTTTTACTTAAAAAAAACAAAAAAAAACAGCTTTTCTTGGTGTTTCATTCTTCTTAGATTTATCTATTTCCTTGGCATTGGTAATGGGAACAGAGCCACTTCTGGTACCAGGAAAGAAATCACTTTCGGAAGAACGATTTTTCCGTCTGCAGATGTTGACTGGATCTGCCATAATTGAGTACTGATATTTATTTATTTATTTGTTTATTTTTTGAGTTTCAGCTCCCTATTTCCCTGGGAGGTGATTATATGTAAAAAGAAAACATGATACTAAAAACAGGCCTTTAATATTCGTTCAGATTACCTCCCTTTACTTCTACCACTAAACATATACACTTGGACGTATCCCATACAACACTCAACTTCAGGACTTTGGCGATCATGGCTCTCCACAGCTTCCTGTCCTTTGTAGCTCGCAACAAATTTTGTCTTTTCTTTTTGCCATCTCTTCCCCACCTCGAGGTGGTGTAATGGTTAGCAAGCTTGTCACGCCAGAATCGTTAAAGTAGTGAGTTCGATCCTCACTGGGTGTCCTATACTTTCGGCCTTGTGCCACATCTACGCTACGCTTAGAAAATCACCTCTCCCCAACCTTGCTCCGCCATACAAACTCAAACTCGCCAGGTAAATAGACCGTTGCTTTCTTCTGGAACTCTTACTCTCAATCTGCCCTGTGAGTATCAAATTTTCCAAGCCCTCTTTTCTCGTTATGTGCCATGGAAATGTCAACTGTCTCTTCCTGATGTGAAGCATAAATATCCTCTTTGTTGCCATTGTCTCTAAAAGTTCATCTTTGTTCACGGTATTCTCAAAAGAACCACATTTCTGTTGCATCAAGTCTCTTCTTCATCTGCGAGTAGGTTGTTCCGCATTCACTGCCATAGACAGGGATTGATAATACATAACAGTTTTTCTTTGTTTCTAACGATTTTTTTTCTGTTAATGCTCTGCCCAGCTTTGTAAAGGCAGTTTTCTTGATACCAATGTGCCTTCAATTTACCATGTCATACTTTCAGTCATCTGTTCATACGCTTCCCAGATATCTAACTTGTTGCGCCTGTTTGATTTCGATATCTCCAAACTGTAATTTGTATGTCGGGCTCTTTTTTTTTCTTTTTTTTTTTCAGCTAAAACCGTGAGTTCAGCCTTCTTGCAATTGATGATTAGTCCTTTCTTCTCGTTTTCATTCACTACCTTCTGTTGGGGTTCTTGTAGTTTCCTTTCTGTGACTACTATCAACACTGTCATTCTGAATATCTTTTATTAAGACTGCGGTCACTATTAATGAATCTTAGTAGGAATTCTAATGATCCTAGAATGGCCTTACTCTATAGGTTGAAAGTATCTAGTAAGAAGACACATCCTTGTCTTATATCCCTTTAACAAGAAAAATATTAGCAGGTAATGCTAAAATACCGCAGAGCCAGTGGTGGCATGCCATCGGGTCGCATCGGCTCCCGAGAACTGTTTCTGAAAATTTTAAAAGCTTAGCGAAACTGTTGGTGGATTATCCGAAAATAATCTTATATATTAACAGCCGATATATAATAATTAAATCGCTAATACCATTGCTGTAAGTTCTGCGCTGGCTGAATGAATGTTTTCTGTGATTAATATAATTTATTCTTACAAAAGAAATCGTCTTGAAGTTAAAAATGGGATAAATCTTCTAGTCTTAAATTTAATTAGGTCTTCCAGTGGATCTTTGGAACTGCAGCAATTCAGTTTGAATGTAGCTAAGAAGCCATAACACAGTTGATGACACTAGAGTTAAAAAGCATCGTACTTTTGAACAAAAATACAGGGGCTCGACAATATTTTTCGGACACTTTGAAAAAAGTACTTCAAGGTGGTTACTAGTGCCAAAAACTTTTGAGATTGTAAGTACGTAGTTGAGGAGTGAAAATCCACTACTAGTGTAATCATTTTTTTTAGTTTGGCTTTGATAATTTTAGTTTTTTGTGATTTTTGCGAAAACTTGCGCGACACTATTTTTTGGACATGACAAAAAATCCTATTTTATTAAGAGCTAAGTTCATGTATATGTTGCTGTATGCAAATTTTCTGCTTGTACACTTAGCTGTCATCATTAGAATCAATTATCTGTTCTATTTTACTGGCAAAACAATTAAGTTTAATGAGGTAAAATGCATTCAAAAGAAGTCGTTTGTTTGGCACGGAAGAAGCGGGATGATGGCCTCAGCATCAGAAGAATCGCCATGGATTTGAAGCTGTCGAAATCAACGGTCGAATACACGCTGAAGACAAACTCCGAGCAGAAAAAGAAAAGAGGACGGAAAAGATCAATTGGCAAGAGGACTGAAAGGAGAATGAAGAGGACTGTGACACGGCTTTTGAAATCAGGAGAAAAAGTTATAGCAAGAAAAGTGAAGGAGAAATGTGAATTGCATGTAAACGTCCGAACAGTACAAAGAACGCTGCATAGGATTGGATTGAAGTATGCAAAGGCTAAGAAAAAAATTACACTAACAAAGAAACACAAAGGAGCAAGACTGGTGTGTGCTAAAAGGTGGTTAACAAAGCATGTTGACTTTAAGAAGGTTATATTTACTGATGAGAAGCGTTTCAAGTTAGATGGGCCCGATGGATGGTGTACTTGGTCGAGAAGGGGTGAGCCTGCTGTTCTGAACAAACGACAGATGGGAGGAGGAGTTATGGTTTGGGGTATGATCTTTGCTAATGGAAATATATGGTTGGAGTGGCTGAAAGGACGACAGAACAGCGAAAGCTACAAACAGTTGCTGGACGAGAAAGCCCTATCAAGGATAAGAAGAGAGATAGGGAATGATTTCGTTCTACAGCAAGACAATTGCAGCATCCATGTGTCAAAACTCATGAAAGAATGGATGGCTAAAGTGAATATGACTACTTTGGAATGGCCTGCAAAAAGCCCAGATCTAAATTTAATAGAAAATGTTTGGGAAATGCTTGCGCAACTTGTCTATAATGGACCTGAAATAACGAAAGAGGCTCAACTATGGGAACGGATACTAGATGCCAAAAAACAACTAATAGAAACACGTAGAGATGTTATTGTGCATATGTTTGATCATTATGAAGAGAGATTGATAAAAGTTATTGAGAAGAAAGGTGATATTACAGACTATTAACAGTTTTTCAACGATGTCCGAAAAATAATGTCGCGTGTGTTTTGTAAAAAATGATGAAAAATAAATATTTTTCCTTACCTAATCGATTTTCTTCCATTTTTATTACAGGTATTATCTTTATATGTTTATGCTATTCTATTGAAGGAATTTCGCCACTCTATGGTACTCGGAAAGTCGAATACTAAAGTGTCCGAAAAATATTGTCGGGCCCCTGTATGATGAGAACAGAATTTCAAACTTGAAATAGCTTAATAAATATTTGTTTTCTATTAAATTATCAAAATGATTTATTTCTTTTTTATACTATAAAGTGATTTGTTTCCATTCTCAGATCAAAAAGAAAATAATCCGAATAGGTTCTTAAAGGTTACCGGCTTTTATAGAACCGATTTTTGAAAATTTTGGATGCCATTATTCCATGCACCACTCACTCTAAGGAAAGGCATAACATTCTAGAAGTTAGTAATATACAAAGAAAACATTACAGAACATATCTTTCTTCACAAAAGTCGATTTATAAAGTCTGTTTAGAATATATTATGTGCATAAAAGCATAATAATCATATAATTGTGCTGCTTCTTTTATTCTGTAGTTAGCACGACCGTTATGTTCTGCCAATAGCTCATAAATAATGGACTATTCCGTTTTGATCGCGAGGAAATATGGAAAAGACATATTAGCGAAACTGTTTGGATGCAGTGAGAAAAGAAAGAAAGAAAGAGTAGGCGATATGTATTTAATGCCTGCTTCACTGAAATGAAAAAAAAAAACTTGTCTATTTCAAATCTTTTCATTTCTATCGTCTTATTTCTTTAAATAATGACCTTCATTCTTGTGATGCAGTGGATATCGTCTCGGAATGAGAAATCGGAGAGCCGCGTTCAAATTCCAGTTGAATTCGTTACATTCACTTACGCGCAAATAACTTTGGTAAAGATAATAATCCGTCTCTTCTCCCTCTAGTTATGGGTTAAATAGCAGAACAGATTAAGTTCTATAGCCTTGGTTGGCAATCAGTCTATGACGGAAAATAATGTCAACCTATTGCGGAAAAATCTTCTTCCTCGAAAGAGACATGATCGCCCAAGCGTGTATCACGTCTGACACTTAAGTGATTGACTGATATAGTAAATATAAACGGGGAACCTCGACGTGATTAATGGTTAGCAAATTTGTCTCGCTAGAATCATTACAATTGGGTGCTCTATACTTTCGGCCTTGTGCCATATTTAAGGCGCTTTAAAATTCACTATATTAAATATATATTTCATTTAGAACAATATTCAGTAAGTTTGCCTCGCAGACAATTTTTAAAAATTGCCATAATCCTTCAGAATGTAAACGATCATGGCATAAATATATTACTTTTTTCTTTCATTTCTTTTCTGTAAGATTTGCATTCTTCTTTTTTTTTTCTTTTTTTTTTTTTTTGCAGTTGGAGTAACTGTATTGTTGTCATGTCACGTAAAACCTGACGGATATTAGAAGAGGCGTGGTAGATTTTTTGTAAAAGCTTTACATATGTTACATTGTTTATAGAAATGGCAGGTTTAAACTTTTCAAGAGAAATGTAGCATAATCAATATATACTGGTGTATAATTATTGACAGTATTACTATTACTATTATTATTATTGTTAGAGACAAGGTCTTCTAAAAAAGAGAGAGAGAGAGAGCTGCTATGCAAACGATGCTTTTTGTTAAAAATGACAACAGTTAAAAATTTGTCGTATTTGATGACGCTTAGGTAGATAATACTTTCTGCATGAGTTGCATATCTATGGATTATATTTTCTATTGCTTTCTAATATTTTATTGGAAGTGCATCCGGTTACAGTAAAATAAGTTAGTGGTATTTTGTTGAGGTTTAAATCAGATTTATTATATATACTTGTATGATTAATAGCCTGAAAAATATTTTTTCTTATCAACGATGTGATTAGGAAAGTCATTATTAACAAGTGTTTGTTTAATACGAGATAATTCTGTATAGAACATTTTTTTAAAACAACTGATTAATTTAACACGGTTCATAAGGTTTTATTTATTACTGTTATCTAGTATCGCTAAGAGTGTCTGTTTTGATAGTTATAAAAAGAAACAGAATTCAATATTGATATATATTTGTATGCTGAACTAATAAAGTCCTCGTCATTAAAATCAACAAGGGTATAAAAGGTTATATTTTATGAAGAGATCAGGTACAAAAATCACCTTTGATATTTAGTTCGGATGTAATCTATAGTTTTTTTGTTTTTTTTTGTTCAATATTTTTCACAAAAAGAAATACAACATTGATGCATAGAACATACAGAAATTGTTTATCTGTTTTGTTGAAAATTATAGCTACAAGGTGTACCATACAATACTAGGTCATAAGGGAGATCCCATAGTTACACCATCAGTTTGTGCGTATATGTTTCTGAGATTAATCTCCTTGGGAATTGTGTAGGGCATGCTTGCAGAAGTTTTCATAAAATGTCAAGTTTGATTTTGAAATGTGGAGAGAGCGGGGAGAAGGGAGGGAGAGACAAGTTAGAGAGAAGAGGAGAATATTTGTCTAATGTATAAGCAGAAGATATTTCCCAAATATTCTTATGCGTGGTTATTCTATCATTTTTTTTTTTAAGTGTACCAGGCCGAGAAGTTTGATAAAGCCACTACGCCGCAAAGAGGTACTCAGTGTTGAAGAATATGAGAAAAAACGACATTATTAAAAGAAAACATTATTAAAAGAAGACATTATTAAAAAGACAGAACAATAAAAGTGTTTGTCTATACTTCTGAGATGAGAAATTATTTACACTACTTACATTGTTCGGACTATTGTCCTCATTTTTATTGCCATTTTTACGACGTTTCGGTCGTTGTACGCACCGGCCTTTTTCATATGCTATGAATTTCGTAATAAAGGGTTCGATTCGAAATTCCTAGCACCCGAGGAAGGTCGAAAACGCAAGTAAAGATGAGGAGAATAGTTTGAACAAAGTAATTATTGAGAACAATAAAGATACAGGAATTAATAAGAAATAAATTAACGTTTGACATTGCGTTTACATTTTCGAATATCAAAGTTATCAAAGCAAGAAGCCGAAGAAATTTCCACAAGCGAGAAATAAAAACTGTTAGTATAGAACTTGAGATTACATGCAGCAATTTAAACTGTAAAATGATGGGACCTAATTGCCAATCTAGTCAGTCAGTCAGTTAAGTGCCATACGTTATGCCCGCTTGGACGATCATGTTTCGAAAGAGACATGACTAGACAGAAGATTTTCCCGCTTAACCGTCGACGACTCGCAAATATTTTCGTCGACCCAGATTCACTCACAATGCTTGGTCCCACCTATGGTATGGTTGGCATGCATTTTCCACAAATGCCGCACGTTGCGATAGCTTCTCCAGTTCGATAGCATCAAGAAGGGACCTTCCTGACAAATCAGCAATATATATATATATATATATATATATATATATATATATATATATATGGCCCGACTATTGCATTTAGCATGAAACACACTGTCGCCTCTGGGTGTTGACTTCAATGTCCACTTTTATGTATATACGTTCACATATATATATGTGTGTGTATGTGTGTGTGTAAGTGCTAATTTATATATATATATATATATATATATATATATATAACTTTATTAAAACTATAGATATATATACACATTAGATATACCCCGATACATGCATAATAATGACGAAATTAGCTCATTACTATATAAAACAATCTATCAGTTTTTATCTAAAAATGTAGTGGTAATCATAGAGTTATAGAAAATTAGACACATTGTACGGATAGATTAAATACTTTTATCGTTTTAAGCGTCAATTGGAAGGTATTAAACGTTTTATTTGCCTCTGTGCCGTGACTGTTCAGAACGTTGGTGAACATGGTTCTCTACAATTTTATGACCATTGTAGCTTTTATAAATGTAGTTTTCTTGCTAATTATTAAATTCAGAAGAGGATTTCAAATTTTTACTCATTGTGTTATAAATATGCGATAACAATATATATATATATATATTTATATATCAAGAACAGTAGCGGGGAAATTGTATGACAAAGTAGAAAAAGTTGACTTGTGACACGTTTCAGTTTCATAATTCTGAAGGACGAAACACGTCTCAAGAAAATCTTTTACACTTTTGGAAAAGAGTTGATTACCACGTTTCGTCTTTAAGGATTTGATTTATTTTACTAATTCACACACACACACACACACACACACACACACACACACACACACACACACACACACATATATAAGGCATATATAATATAAGGCATATATAATATAAGGCATATATATAAGAACAGTTTGGCGACTTATTTTATATGTCTGCTTATGCTTTATATATATATATATATATATATATATATATATATATATATATATTTACGCACTCACACCCTGATTGAGCACTCTGGAAGAATGGTAGACTTTGGAAAACCGTAGCTACTCTGTCATCTACGTATCGTTCATTCAGCAATGAATTAAAACATTCTCAGCTATTGGGCGTGTATAATGATAATATACAAGCTGAAAAGTCTGCCTCCTTCTACCGAGCGCTCGTAGCTTAGAGGTAGAATCGCTGACTGACGCCAGTTCGGTGGAGTTTTCAATCCTGGGTAAAATGCATTCGGCTGTCTAACCGTAGTGATGAGCTGTGATACAGCGAAACAGATCTGTCTGCGGATGACTATATATATATATATATATATATATATATATATATATATATATATATATATAATGCATAAGCAGACATATATAAAATAAGTCGCCAAACTGTTCTTTACAATACATTAGAGAAACATGTAGAAAGTATGTATGAACACAAAAGAGACTTCATAAAGAACAAGTTAATAAATGCACTAGTCATACACAGAGAAAAAATGCCATACTCCACAAAAGAGAAAATACTTTACTTTTAAATTGAAAGTTTAAGTTTAAAATTAAGCTTTTAAATGTTTAATATTTTTCAGTTGACATAATGAATATTTGCGAGCGTTTTTTTTTATTTGCCAAAATATTTTTATGCTTGGTTATTTTATCAATTTTTTTTAAAAGTGCATCAGGCCGAGCAGTTTGATAAGGAGCAACTGAGTGTTAGAGAATATTAGAAAAAGAAGACATTATTAAAAAGAAACTATGTATGAACACAAAAGTTATATATATATATATATATATATAATGTATCCAAGCAAATATATATCATCAATTCATTTATGTGCAAACGCAAAATTTAACATACATCTGTGTTTATGTATGTAATATATATATATATATATATATATATATATATATATATATATATGTGTGTGTGTGTGTGTGTGTGTGTGTGTGTGTTCGACACTTCCTCATGACTACACCAACGTCCGTTTATCTTACCACTTCAGATATATGCAACGTCATGCATTTGCACGGAGGAACCATCAGGGCGTAACCAGACTTATCTTTTCCTATTTTGCCTTTTGCTGAGAAGTCATACGTCTTCGTTAATGGCAACTGGAAAAGCAGGATTATACTACATCATGGAAGCTGGCCAAGGAGAAGAAAGAAAAGAACACCGCGTGGCCCACCAGGCGGGTGGTTAGGCGGGTAGAGTGAAGAAACATTCGTAATGATTAAATCAACAAGGGACGCAACTAAAGACAGAAGGAAAGAAGAAAAAATATTCAAATAAAAAGTGCAGAATCGAATATATATATATATATATATATATATATATATATATATATATGAAAATAAGAAACGAAGAAAATTTTACAACGTCCAAAACATTAATTTAAAACAGTGCTCGATATATAATACAGAGCTGTGAATATTTATTATATTTTAGAACATGTACAATTTTTTTTACATATTGGAGTAGATAGATTAAACTATCGCCCGGTTCACACTCCACCCACATCTATTGAACAGGTGAAGAGGCTCATCCCTTGTTTCCTGTTTAGGATGTGGTTTCCGGCTTTCTCTTTTCCATTCTTTTTACTCCTACGTATCAGTGGCGTTATCGCCTTGCTTGGGGAGATATGATTAAAAAAAAATATATATCCACTACAAATTGTACATTTTGTTTTGACATTGGACTTTCAATGTCTCATCAGGTGGTGTAGAAAGCAATGGAAGACCTCTTTTCTTATATTTGGGAGTTGTGTGTGGGATGGTGGTGGGGGTTAGCGATAAGGGAATAAGTTTTGTAAATTGTCCGTTAGAATTTTGAAGAAAGTGGGGTAGGTAGGGGATATAGTTGATTTAAGGTTAAATATACAAAATTAGATTAATTATAAAACTGTGCTTAAATACAAAAATATTCTATAGTTTAACAAATAAACATTAAAGATAGGTCCAATCCCATCCTTTTCCCCTCTAATAAAACCAAAGAATAAAGGCTAGGCAGCTGGGTCATAAAACACACTTTCATAAATCATATATATATATATATATATATGACTAATAAAGAGACAAGAGTAAAACTATATTTAGTATCAACTGATGAGTTCCTTCCAATGATGGACTTTATCAATGCAAAAACGAAATGAATTTATTTGAAATAAAGTATCTATAAACAAAAACAAAATGCTGTTAGCTTTTGGAAAATTAAAAAAAACGTTCACAAATGTTCATTAAGTCAACTGAAAAATATTAAACATTAAAAAAAAACCTTTCAAACTTAAAATTTCAATTTAAAAGTAAAGTATTTTCTCTTTTGAGGATTATGCCAGATTTAGGTCGAAACTGTGGCCTAATTTATTTCTGTCTATGACCAGTGCATTTGTTAACTTGTTCTTTATGAGGTCCCTTTTGTGTTCATACATTGTTTCTACATGTTTCTTCAATATATTGTAACGAACGGTTCTGGTAACTTATTTTATATATGCCTACTTTTGATTATTGTTATGGATTTTTTAAAATCTGATGATATCCATGATGGTTTTTGGAAGTGGTTGTGGTTATTTAATGCATGTTGTTTAGATGGTATAAGTTGTTCTGGATAGTGGATGTTATGGAGTCCGTTGGTAGTATTATGTATCTGTGTTTGTTATTGTGTTTAATGTTGTTTTTGATGCCGTTGTACATTTTATGTGTCTTTCTTTTTGCGTTGTGAATAGATTGATATGGATATTGTAGATTTTTAATACGTTGTCTGTATATGTTTCTTCTTTGGGTAAATATTGGGGGCTGACGATTGCGTATAAGCATAAAAATATACAGTCACCGCTTCGTGTTGTCTTCAATGTCCACTTTTATATTTACGTACAATCTAGCTATGATACTGATAACTTTAGCCCTTAAGTATAGTATGCCTTAAAACTATATGCTAACATTTATATATCGCCTGAAGAGAGTCAACTTTAAACTCGAAGCACGCGTAGCAACACAAATACATATTATGGGCACTTAATATATCATACAAAAAGCAAGTAATATTAATAACAAAAACAACAATAAATCTTCACATCAAACAAAACGTTCACGGCTTCTCGCACTTATATATATATATATATATATATATAAATATATGTGTGTGTGTGTGTGTGTGAGAGAGAGAGAGAGAGAGAGTTCTGTTTAGGTACCGCCCAAAAAATCGATATCTAGGGTTTAAAAGTCATAAAATATTCCTTTTGTGCTTATTAACTTTATTTTTAAAAATCAAGCACCGTTACATTTTATTTAATTCTATATCAGTCAATTAAGTGAAACACGCTTGGGCAATCATGTCTCGAAAGAGACATGACTGACTGGGCAGAAGATTATCCCGCAATAGGTTGCCATTGCTTTCCGCAGTAGATTGGTTGCCAGCCAAAGTTATAGAACCCAATCTGTTCTATTATTTAACCCATAACTGGAAGGAAGAGACGGATTAATACCTTCCCCAAGGGTATTTGCGTGTAAGTGAATGCAATGAATTCAACTGGAATTTGAACTCGGAATTTGAACTTTGAGGTAGCTATATAATTCTATATAGCTACCTCAAAAGAAGAGCGATATCGAAAGTTTAAAATGCGGTTTTTATAATGAAAAATCTTTCTTGAAGCTTTTATTTTAGCTGAAATAACACTTTGCTATATTTCAAACCGAATTAAAATTGACTGGAATGATTTCCTTTTATTACAAGTACAATCGAGAAAATCGTCGATATTGAAAAATCTGTTAACCCAACATAATTCTCTTTAATAAGAAATCTTTCAAAAATAAAATACCTTTTTTGAATTTTTATTTGAGGAAGATTAATTGATTTAAAGTTTAATATGAATATGATTTTTTTTTTCAAAACTCAAAATTCTGAATAATATTTTATTAAAAAATATAATTAAAAACATTCGATAATTAAAAACAGTATTTTCGTGGTATTTTCTGATTTGGTTCACAATTTTAAGCAGCTTAAAATTAAATCTTCAATCGTAGCCCTGGTGTAATCCATTAACTTCAGGTCAAACTACAGCCAGTGTCCTTCGACTTGAAAACTCGATTTGGTCAGTGATACCTGGCAGTTGATTCCATTAGGAACCTTCTGCCCCTGACAATGACTTCGGTCTAGGAAACCCTCTGCTTAGAGATTCAGTGTCATAACCGCAGTAGTTCAGTCCTATTTTCAGATTTAACCTGGGACCTCGTTGTAGTTACTATCTATCGTCGAACTACTTACTAATGAGAACCTCGGAACTACTACAAATGGAGTTGCCCATATAATTCCAGAAGAGATTAATTTATTCTGTTTTTGCCATTGGATGTCGAAGTCAGAGTATTGTAAAATGCAACAATCCATTAAAACGGATGGAAGTTATCAGTAAATAAAGGAGTTATTAGTTAAATATTATTGATTTTACTATTGGATCATGTTATTTGAATCATGGCAATTATTTGCAAAAAATAATATTGCTTAAATGTCCGCTAAGGCTCCAGCAGCACACCTCCACTCGATCGAAAGTTTTGAAACCGTCTCTGCATAATTGCTCCTCGATCTGACCAATATATTGTATTAGCTTATCCTTCGGCTGTTGAATTGTTGTTGACTTGTTGGCATAGAACTTACTTTTGAGATGACCCCAAAAGAAGAAATCTAAAGGCGTCAAATCGCACGATCTTGGTGGCCAAATGACATCACTGTTTCGAGAGACGACGCGACCTGAAAACTTCTCATTCAATAAAGCCATTGCTGCATTGCCTGTGTGGGATGTGGCACCGTCCTGTTTGAACCACTAATGTTCGACATCGATAGCAGGCTATAATTGCCATGACTCAATATGACCCAATAGTGAAATCAATACGATTTTGCCAATAACACTGTTTCATTTACTGCTAACTTTGATCCGTCTTAATGGAACACTCTATATAGTATCATTTTGACAGAAGGTAGTTTGAAGTGTTTAATAACCAAGACATTCTGGGGTTTATTATTAAAAACGTCACTGTAGGAGAATTATTTATGCATATTTGGCACATATTGTTAAGACGGAGAAAGTTTTGCGTATATGTACTGTTTCGCACAAAGTAATCTTTTGTAGCTCTGAGGTGATGATATTTTTCAAGGAATTTTACTCATATGATTTTCGGTATCCTACTTTATGATAACAAATACCCAGCAGGGAAAATCATAGTTTTTTTTTTTTTTTTTTTTTAATCATATCACCTCGAGCAAAGCGGTAACGCCACTGATGTGCAGCGGGCTACGTAAGAGTGAAAAGATTGGAAAAGAGAAAGCCGGAAACCACATCCTAAACAGGAAACAAGGGATGAGCCTCTTCACCAGTTCAATAGACGTGGGCGATAGTTTAGTCCATCTACTCCAATTAAGTTTTAAGGTTTCTGATTTTTTGTCACTTTGATTTGCAGGTCATAATAATTTGACATTTCCTGTGTGTCTGTGTGTGTGTGTGTGTGTCCCCGTTACCTATAGACTCCGAAACGGCTGAAACGATTTTCTTGAAAATTTATACAGTTGTACTATAAGCGTCTGTGAGTGTTCTTACCTAGGTTTTGTGTCGAGGTGACCCCGATAAATATCGAAAATCGATAATCGGAAAAATCGGGTTATAGAAGGAGTGGTCCGATTTTAATCAAATTTGATACGCATAGACAAAGATATAAGAAACGATATTTAGAAGTTTTAAGATTGCAGTTCTTACAATAGTGCAGAAAATCGATAATATATATATATATATATATATATATATATATATATATATAAAAGGCAAAATGTTTGTGTGTG
>JBBBDQ010000738.1:8350000-8372500 GCA_037127315.1 Ascarosepion bandense
TCTGATGGTCTCGTGTTGTAATAAAAAGGCAAAATACGGTTAAAAGAAAGCCAAAATCACGAGATATCCACTGAAGATCGAACTCACTACTCAGAAATAGTTGATCAAGCAAGACAAGAATGTCAACCACTACATCACGGGCAAGCAATCGCTATAGAGTATTACTATGCTTACCTAATATGGGGACAAGGCTGAAAGAAAGGAGGAGTAAGCCTGTTTTTGTTTATCTGAATTGGCAGCACACTTTGGCTGTGTTTATAATTTATATTATTGAGTGTTCTTTTTTTCTTTTATTGTTAAGGCTACCTTTATTTTTAACCGTTTTCTGCATTTAGATGAAAGTATAGTCTACATATGAAGAGTGATGAAAACGTACTTGATTAGCCGGAAGCATTCGGATATACAGAACAAGTTGACAGTTCTTACACACTTTATGTCTCCAACACACCGCCAAAAGTAAAAAGAGAATTTATGAAAGATTTTTTTGGTTGGGGTATGTGGAATTAATTGTAAATTGACCCCTTTACAAAACCCTCTACCCCAAAAAATAATATGCTTGTGAGTAAAATGTGATTTTTTTAAATTAGCCAAAAAAAAACAAAAAAAAAAACAACTTAAATTCATAATCTGAAGTTCATTTTTTTATACATTATTAACGATTAAGCATTCCAAATTAGAAACTTCAAAAAATTATTTATTTATTGTTGTGGCCTGTTGGGGTTAGGAAGAAAGACACGAAAACAAGAAGGCAGGTTGAACCAGTGTATTGGAATAACAGAATAACAGAACATATATACAAAATAAGAATGTTATCAATCAGCAGATAGAAGTGTCCGTCCGAACTGTCAAGTTACACTGCGTCTCGAGCGCCTCCTTTAGGAAGTTCGCAGGTTGGTATTTATGAAGGAGGAAGAGTTCATTCCAATGTAGATAGGGCACCATAACATTTATTTTTTATGATTTTTTTTAAAGTGTCGCCTATTTTCCAGTTCACACTTCCCCTGTCTTTTGATCAAACGTAGAGGATTTTCCATTGTTTCCTGTTTAGGATTGGGCTTTCGGTTCCTTCTAATAATCTGATTCAGCTCTGTACTTTTGATGCTTGTTCTTTCCAACGTTAATATATGTCCACACAGTAATCCACTACCTTGACTGGCTCATGGGTGTTGTGTTGAGTAAAAACATTACTAAAAAAGAAATCACTTGTACGAATGCAAGAAAAAGATAATTTAAGATCTATCTATCTGTGTGTGTGTGTGTGTGTGTGTGTGTGTGTGTGTGTGTGTGTGTGTGTGTGTGTGTGTGTGTGTTAACATTGCTAGGGGGACATTTAATTCTGCTATGGCTTGCAAACTAGCTGGAGTCATTTAATTGCAGCGCCTAAGATTTATTTTTGACACTAAGGATACCAGACTTTACTGAGATGACCGTGTAATTCTCTGTGAATCAAGTCCACGACATATAGACCAATTGTGAAAGGAACTGATAAAACTTTTCAAAGAACACGGGCTAAACATTACCACTATAACAAATGCTAAAGTGATCAACTTTCTCGATGTGAATTTGGACTTGAATACTGGTTATTATAAACCATGTACCAAAGATCTATAAAACCACAGATACGTTTGTAAAGAATCCAACCATTCTTGCAATAATCTAGATAATTTGCATAAATCAGTTCAGGTTAGATTATCAAATAACTCCAGCAATAAGGAAATATTTGATAATAATAAAATTAAATATAAAAGCATCAGAACTAAGCAGCCATGAATTAAATATAGAATATTTTTTTAAAAAGAGTGAAAAATAAACAGAGCCAACGTAGTTGTAATATAATTATTATTTAAAATACATCTTTAAGCGCCGAATCTAGGTGAGTCGTCAGTGTTGTTGCCCCATGTCACTAGAAGTTTCAGGTCTAAAAAACAACAGACTTCTTCGATGGGTGACCCGACCAAATATGATCAATATTCGATCCGTACTCAGAAAAAAATTGCTACTAGCTTTAGGACATGCATTATATAAATTCCCCCAGAAAATGACAACTAATTAAGACTTCAATTTTGCTATTCGATGTTATAGATCGGGTATCCTTGGTTGTACTGATCTTCCTACATACGGCCTAGACAGGGTGTTTTTGGAAGAAGAGAAGAAAACAAACCAATAAATAAATACATTAATAAAATAAAACGCTTTATCATATTGGCCCGCCTTTATCATATTTTATTTGTTTGGTCTTTCTCTTTTATAACTTTTCTTTTCATCCGTATTTTTAACTACATCTCACAAAATGTTTACTATAGAGTGATTAACGTGACCTAGACTATTTACAAAAGGAAAACTCCTAAAATGCGGTATGAAGAATTCAGTATATTGATTGATACTTTGATAAATTCTGTTTAAAAACTAAAAGAAGCAACATTTAACAAAAATTGCATAAAAATAAGTTAATCAAAATATTCACATGTTAAATACTAGTTAAAAACAAACAAACATAATAACGTGTAAATTTTAGTTAAAATAGATTACTCCCCCCCACCAAAAAAAAAAAACTTCCTTAACGGAATAAATTCGTTTAAAATTTAAGAGAAATAATATATAATAAAAACTGCTTAAAATAAATTAATACATTTATTTACATATGAAATGATAGTTTAATGAAAAAATAACTTTTAATATGGCTTAACCCACCTATTAATCGTAATATTCAAACAAATATTGGAAGAATTTTCCTAATTTTAATTCATCAGTACAATAGTAAAAAAAGATTTTTTTAACAAAAATAATGTAAAGATCAACTATAGCTTCATTAAAAAAAAACATCGATAAATCATTATCCCAAAATGACAATATTATATTAAACAAATACATGTTCAACAAAGACAACAATGTTATTGGGATGTCCGAAAGTTTATGCCGATTTTTAGTCGTTCATGTTGTAACACGTTAGAGCACGTCAAATTTATTGACAAATATGCTTACAACTGTACTAAATAATTAAATAAACAAATCTAGCATCATACAATCAAGTCAAATGAACTGCAGAATCATAGACTCTCTTTTGCAGTTAGAAGTTGAATAAAGGGAGTGTTATCTGAAAATCAACTTGGGACAATTAAAAAAGATCTAGCAGTGCTCAGTGTACTGGGTTGTCCGGAAAATTCATGCCGATATTTATTCATTAATGTTCCAATATGTTAGAACATATCAAATTTGTCGAGAGATCTAATATGTTTACATTTCCGATTACAGCACGATTCAAACTTTTGCTTGAGAAAGAAAGTTTAAAAATACTTAATTCGTGTCAATTTTACATCCATATGAAAACGGAAGATCATAAGTTGTATTTAAGAAACATAAGAACTCTTATTACCGTAAAGGCAAAAATGCCTCGCATGCATCAAAAAGAAAGCGAGAAGAAAGGACTAAGCATAAATTTCAAGAAAACTGAATGTATGGTCATCAGCAAAAAGAAGACCCTAAAATGCCAATTCAGTCAGTTAAGTGCCATACGTGAAACACGCTTGGGCGATTATGTCTCGAAAGAGACATGACTGACTGAGCAGAATATTATCCGCAGTAGGTTGCCATTGCTTTCTGCGGTAGACTGGTTGCCAGCCAAGGCTATAGAACCCAATCTGTCCTGTTATTTAACCCATAACTGGAAGGAAGAGACGGATTAATACCTTTCCCAAGGGTATTTGCGCGTAAGTGAATGCAATGAATTCAGCTGGAATTCGAACTCGTCCCGAGCCGATATCCAATGCACCACAAAATGCTTACATTTCCAATTAGAACACAGCTTGAGAAAGAAAGTTTAAATTACTTAATTCGTGTCAATTTCACATCCATATGAAAATGGAAGATTATGAGATATATTTGAGACACTTTTTAAAATCATTTCACCCCAAGCAAGGCATTCCACTGCCACTATAGCGCAGGGGGTTATATAGAGCGATTGGATATAGGAAATGTCAGAAGGAGGGTGATAGACGAGTAAGGAGGTTCATAGGAAGAGTGTTTGAGAGAATGGGTGCGAGTTAGTGTGCTAGGAGGTCTCTATTGACCTTAAATTTAAACTCTTGTAGGTTGTAGCCGTCGGGGAAGCAAGTATGCGGAAGGGAATTTCACAGGCGGGAAGTGCGAGAAAAGAAACTGTTGGAGTAGAAATTGCGGTTACATTTTTCCGGTTTCACTGTAATTGCTAATCTAGTATCTCGTGCAAATTTGTACCTAGGGGCACCAGTGATCTAAGTTCATCGGAGCAGAAGCCGTGAAAGTATTTATAGAAGAGGCACAGGGAAACCACGTCACGCCGGTGAGAGAGTGACTGCAGGCGGTCAGCCAAGTTGGTATCGATCACATTACAGATTCTCCGTTGTATTTTGTCAAGAACCCCGAGGAGAATAGCAGGGGCACCCGACCAGATGTGGCAGCAGTATTCAATACACGGGCGGATGGTAGATTTATATATGTGCAGGATAGATTCAGACGGAAAAAACTTCCGGGCCCTGCATAGAGAACCGACTTTCATAGCAGCGGATTTAGCAATGGATTCAATGTAGTCATTCCACTTGAGGTCCACTGAGAGTGTGAGGCCAAGGAGGCGTAGTGTTTTACTCTTTGGGAGGCAAGCCTGGATGCTTTTTTTTTACTGTAAAGGAAAAAATGCTTCACAACCCAGAAAAGGATATGTGCAGTGTACAGTGAAGGTGCTTTAGCTGACAGAACTGTACGGAAAGTAGTTCGCTAAGTTTAGAGTTGGTGGTTGCAGCCTTATTGATAAAGAACGCTGAATATTGATTGTGTTACACAACACGGAAACTGGCAGAAACACTAAACTTATCAAAATATACCATCCATGAGCACTTAATTATGCTTAGCTACGCAAATCGTTAAGATGTTTGGGTATTACATATGAGTGAAAAGAATATTTTGGAATATTTCTGTCATTTATTTTCGATATAAACACAATGAAAATGCACACACTTTGAAGCAAAGTGTGACGGGTAATGAAAAATGAATCGTTTACAACAATGTTCAGCATAAAGTATCCTGGGGTAAGCGACATGAGCCAACTTTCAGTCAAGTGCCATACGTGATACACTCTTTGGCCGATCATGTCTCGCAAGAGACATGACTGACTTGGCAGAAGATTATCCCGCAGTAGGTTGCCATTGCTTACTGCGGTACACTGGCTGCCAGCCAAGGCTATAGAACCCAATCTGTTTTATTATTTAACCCATAACTGGGAGGAAGAGACGGATTAGTACCTTTCGCAAGGGTATGCAATGAATTCAACTAGAATTCGAACGCGGCACCCCGATTTGTCCTATTGAGTCGAAATCTACTGCACCACAACGCACATCCTGAGCCAACCTTCATTCATTTAAGTACCATACGTGATACCCGCTTGGGCGATCATGTCTCGGAAGAGACATGACTGACGGGGCAGAAGATTATCCCGCAGTAGGTTTCCCCAGAGTATTTGCGCGTAAGTGAATACAATGAATTCAGCTGGAATTCGAACTCGACTCCCCAATTTCTCGTTCCGAGCCGATATTCAATGCACTACAACGCACATAGCCACCCCAAATGAAAGTCTTTACCCTAAGAAAGTCATACTGTGCATCTGGTGAGATTGGAAAGGAATCCTGAACTATGAGCTTCTGTCAAGTAACCAGTCAATTGATTCTGGAAGGACTGCTTGCAACTGAACAAGTTAAATACAGCAATTCAAGGAAAAACACCCAGAATTGTCGAACAGGAAAGTTGTTGTTTTTCATTAGGATAATGCTAAATCTCACTTTATTTGGCGATTCGGGAAAAGTATTGTAGTTTGGATAGAGTGTGTTACCCAACCCGCTATATTCACCAGACATTACTCTTTTGAATTTTCATTTATTCAGGTCCTTGCTAAATAATCTCATGGTAAAAATTTTAATTTTTCGAATGGCATAGAGATAGATAGATAGATAGATAGATAGATAGATAGATAGATAAACAACAAAAAAATAAAAATAAAAAATGACATAAATACCCAGGTGAACTACGCCCATAGAAGAAAAAAAATCAAAGATCATACGATAAGCGTACTTTAATGTAAAAGGACACAAAGACCTCCACAACCAATACAAAGAAATTTGATACCAAAAACACCACAGTTAAACCAGAATCTCAGCCAGAAGTTTGCTGTATAAAAAAGTTTAATAAAATGAAGATATGATAAGACGGCTCCTTATATATATATATATATATATATATATATATATACGAATAAAAAATAAATGGAAAAAGTAAATAAATAGATATATAAAAACAAATATGAAAAAATACTCACTTTCATTAGGAATTAAATTATAGCACTTAGCATCCTACATAGTTTATCTTTCACATTTAGACTTTCACAGTTAGACATTCACGGTTAGACTTTCACAGTTAGACATTCACAGTTAGCTACTTGAATATATATATATATATATATATATATATATATATATATATATATATATATATACGAATAAAAAATAAATGATATAATGAGTTCTTTGATGAGAAATACTGGGAAGACAAAATCTTGAAGTTGAAGGAAACACAGTGAAAAGTTGTGCATTAAAACAGTTCCTGTTTAGTTGAAAGTCTAACCGTGAAAGTCTAACCGTGAAAGTTTAACCGTGAAAGTTTAACCGTGAAAGTCTAACCTGTGAAAGTCTAACCGTGAAAGTTTAACTGTGAAAGTCTAACCGTGAAAGTCTAACTGTGAAAGTCTAACCGTGATTGTTTAACTGTGAAAGTCTAACCGTGAAAGTCTAACTGTGAAAGTCTAACTGTGAAAGTTTAACCATGAAAGTCTGTGAAAGTCTAACTGTGAAAGTCTAACCGTGAAAGTCTAACTGTGAAAGTCTAACCGTGAAAGTCTAACTGTGAAAGTCTAACCGTGAAAGTCTAACCGTGAAAGTTTAACTGTGAAAGTCTAACCGTGAAAGTCTAACTGTGAAAGTCTAACCGTGATTGTTTAACTGTGAAAGTCTAACCGTGAAAGTCTAACTGTGAAAGTCTAACTGTGAAAGTCTAACCATGAAAGTCTAACTGTGAAAGTGTAACCGTAAAAGTTTAACTGTGAAAGTCTAACTGTGAAAGTCTAACCGTGAAAGTCTAACCGTGAAAGTCTAACTGTGAAAGTCTAACCGTGAAAGTCTAAATGTGAAAGTCTAACTGTGAAAGTCTAACTGTGAAAGTCTAACCGTGAAAGTCTAACTGTGAAAGTCTAACCGTGAAAGTCTAACCGTGAAAGTTTAACTGTGAAAGTCTAACCGTGAAAGTCTAACTGTGAAAGTCTAACCGTGATTGTTTAACTGTGAAAGTCTAACCGTGAAAGTCTAACTGTGAAAGTCTAACTGTGAAAATCTAACCATGAAAGTCTAACTGTGAAAGTGTAACCGTAAAAGTTTAACTGTGAAAGTCTAACCGTTAAAGTCTAACCGTGAAAGTCTAACCGTGAAAGTCTAACTGTGAAAGTCTAACTGTGAAAGTCTAAATGTGAAAGATAAACTATGTAGGATGCTAAGTGCTATAATTTAATTCCTAATGAAAGTGAGTAATTTTCATATTTGTTTTTATATATCTATTTATTTACTTTTTCCATTTATTTTTTATTCGTATATATATTCGTATATATTCTATTATTTTATTCGTATATATATTCGTATATATATTCGTATATATATATATATATTCAAGGAGCCGTCTTATCATATCTTCATTTTATGAAACTTTTTTATACAGCAAACTTCTGGCTGAGATTCTGGTTTAACTGTGGTGTTTTTGGTATCAAATTTCTTTGTATTGGTTGTGGAGGACTTTGTGTCCTTTTACATTAAAGTACGCTTATCGTATGATCTTTGATTTTTTTTTCTTCTTTGGGCGTAGTTCACCTGGGTATTTATTTCATTCTTTATTTTTATTATTTTGTTGTTTATCTATCTATCTATCTATCTATCTATCTATCTATCTATCTATCTATCTATCTGTATCTGTCTATCTATCTCTCCCCACTCTCTCTCACTCTCTCTCTCTCTCTCTCTCTCTATATATATATATATGATAGCGCGCTGGTCGCTGGTGGTAATAAAACAGTGCTCGGTGTAAAATGACAGAGGTAAAATCTATAAAACTAATAAATGTGTATTTTTTACTCAAACATACATTGATTATTAGTACACACACACCCACGCACACACACACACACATATATTATTTTTAAACACAAACTTCATGGGCTGAAGTTTGCATTCAAGCATGGAAACAGACGATCGCAATTCGTTTTTTGTTTATATTTCTAACTCTCATTGTGGCACATTGAAACCTTATTTCCTATAAGTACAGCATACCATAAAACTATACTTTATCAAATAAACAAATACACATACACATAGATAGATAGATAGATAGATAGATAGATAGATAGATAGTTGAGAACGGTAGACCCGTAAAGACGAAGGGTATAATCTAAAAGATTTTATCCAACTTATAATTAAATCAAAATAGAGATGTTGATGGATATTATCCAGAGCATTATAAAATATTGACAGGAAAATTCAACACATATTTAGACGGTTATAAATCGAGATTTATTTTGACAGTGTAAATTTACTTACATTGTCTTATTTAATTACATTATAAAACCATTGAAAAATAAACTTATTTTTTAACGGTTCTATAGTCAGCACCTGAAGATTGTGTTGAGCATGAATCTCCGAGTCTTGCTACCGGTGTGGAATAATGTGTATATTTATTAATTCATATATATATATATATATATATATATATATAAACAGTTAAGTGACATGTAATTCCAATAACATTTATTTTTCAATGGTCTGAATAAGACAATGTAAGTCAATTTACACTGTCAAAATAAATCCTGAGTTATAACCGTTTAAATATATGTTGAGTTTTCCTCTCAATATTTTATATATATAAGTTTCGTTAAAAATATCTGACAAGGTACTGCGATTTTTAAGTTTTTTATTTAATTTATCTTGGGTGTTTATAATTTTTTGGGGGAAATAAATTATGTAGAAATTGTCCGAATGCTCTGCATGCCCTGCCATTGTGTTAGATATTCTTTAAACCATTATCAAGGATGATTTTATTTGTACTGTTAAGTCTCTGACCATAGCTCAATTAGATCTAACTTAATCAAGCAGAGAGACCAACTTAATTCCATCTGTAACATACTCATAAACAATGCCAATATAATATCCTCAACCATATTGAAAAGAAAGGCTAAGAATAATAGATTTATTAATAATTGATTGTATTAAAAAGAAAAAGCCATTTGCAGTCTGGGGAGTTAGTTGGCCAGATGTAAGGGATGATGTGATCGCATAAATTGCCTGACGGCCACAATTGAGGGTCTCCTGCTTATGTGACATGTCTACGGCTATATCATGTTGAATACACCGGTTCCCGTCCGATCACCGAAGTTAAGCAACATCGAGCCAGGTCAGTACTTAAATGTGTGACCATCTGGGAATACCAGATGCTGTAAACATAAGGACCAAGAATGGTCCACCGGTCCTCATGGTTTGGGGTTTGGGGATTTGGTGGTTGGGTGCAGGGCTAACAACCCTGCCCCGTAAAAAACAGTTTGTTACAGAAACAGCAATAAAAAGTTGCTGCCCTATGCACCATCTGAGGAGGAGGAGGAGGAGGAGGATAATGATGATGATGCTGATGCTGATGCTGATGCTGATGTGACATGGTGTCGAGTCATCTTGCCAGACATGGGATCTTCCATCAGCCACTCACTTGACCAAGAGCAGCACTACCTTCTCAAGGCACTTTATCTAGGCCTCCGTGTTGAGTATGACGCTTGTGGGAATATGAATAGAGGCATAACATCGCCAACACTAGCGAAAAAAAAAAACACCCTGAAAATAAGGTTTTTTGGCGTGAATGCCAAACATTGATGAATGTAATTTCCAAATTTCTGGTGGAATGAATTGCGTCATGGTGCTCTTCTCTTTTTTTTTTTTTTTTTTTTCACAGACGGTGCCCAACTGACCCTACTATACAGTATAGTCGACAAAATAAAAATACACTAACAACGTGCATGCGCGAAATTAAAAATATAACATGCCAACAATTTACCCATCGTACTCTGTATATATTGCTATTATTTTTTTTTAATGGATACCCGTATATGAAAATAGACGTCCCATTTCTTAAACTGTGTCTTGCTCAGGGATTCCTGTGGAGAGTACGATTTTGCTATGCCAAGTTAACAGCGGACAAATCTTGCTAGCCTAGTAGATTTGCCGTTCTGGCTTTAACCTGAGCACCAGCCACGTTCACTAGCCCTAGCAGATAATACGCAACTATCTCAGCCGCAACGCCACCGGTTGTACTCCGAGAAAAGGATCACACGCATCTGCTGGTAGGCATTCACGAATTGAAAGAAAACTCGCAAATTGCGTGTACGTCTATTAGTGAGCGTGAGAAAGTCCATGCGTGCGCTGACGAAAAGTAGGAGGACTGATAGGCGAGTGGATCGGGTGACGGGCTGTTTTTGACAGGTGACAGCAACGGAGGAGAGGGTTGATGTCCACTCTGAAGAGTATTTAGAAGAACAAATAAACAGGTTTGTTCAAGAAAAAAAAAACTTTCGAAATGAAAAGACACCCACGCACATGATATTGGAGCGATAATAGTTTACTAATGATCTGCTTCATAAATAATAATAAAAAAAACTTAAGGGTACTTTCCACGGCACAATGTTTCGAAAATTAGTAAACTATTTCACTACGATGGTGACTTCGAAGCCCCACAGAATTTTTTTTTTTAATTGTATCACCCCGAGCATGGCAGTAACGCCACTGATGTGCAGGGGGCTACGTAATAGTGAAAAGATTGGAAAAGAGAAAGCCGGAAACCAAATCCTAAACAGGGAACAAGGGATGAGCCACTTAACCTGTTCAATAGACGAGGGTGGAGTGTGAACCGGGCGATAGATAGATCTATCTACTCCAATTGAAAAAAAAAACAAAGTGAGAAGATTTGAAAAGAGAAAGCCGGAAACCACATCCTAAACAGGGAATAAGGGATGAGCCTCTTAACCTGTTCAATAGACGTGGGTGGAGTGTGAACCGGGCGATAGATAGATCTATCTACTCCAATTGAAAAAAAAACAAAGTGAGAAGATTTGAAAAGAGAAAGCCGGAAACCACATCCTAAATAGGGAATAAGGGATGAGCCACTTAACCTGTTCAATAGATGTGAGTGGAGTGTGAACCGGGCGATAGATAGATCTATCTACTCCAATTCCACTGACATGGTCTTGTACCAAATAGGTGTACGCTTGGATAATATCAAATGCACCTCATTTTCATTACCGAGCTAGCCATATCAATTATTACTGGTATAAAAAAGGTACTTCACTAAATCGATGAAAAAACAGCATAGTATGAAGAAAAAAGTTTTTCTAATCATTTCACCCCCCCCCCCCCCACACACACACACACAAGCAAGCCGTGAAAAGTGAAAGTTTAAGCAGGAGTAGAGCGAAGAGAAAGAAGAACCAGTTACAGGGGTGTCAGAGAAAGGGCAAGAGAAGGATGGGAATACCAGTGTGAAGACAGTTGCGAGGGCTGAGTGAGAAAGGAAAAGAAGATACATGGAGTGATGGGGAAAGGATGAAAGAAGGGCTGGGGTCAAGTGGACAAGAGCTGGGAATTGACATTGAATTTAGATTCTGGGAGATTATAGCCGTCAGAGAAGCAAGTATACGGAAGAGAGTTCCATAAGCAGGAAATGCGAGAAAAGAAGCTATTGGAGTAGAAGTGTGGGGTTCAGTTGGTTGATTTAATAGTAAAAGGTTGGGACCTTGTGGCCAGTCTGGTTGCTAGAGTAAATTCTTGTAAAGGGGGCATCAGTGACCTAAGCTCGTCGGAGCATTATTGAAAGGATAGATCGAAGTATTTTTCAATTATTTTTTTTAAAAATTTGATTTAATTTTAAAAATTTTAACACGATCGAAATTTTGGTAAAAAAATCATGTTTTGATTTTAGTTAGTGGGTAGCCAAATCGTTACGAGAGTTTACAATGGAAAACCTAATATTTCATAACTCAGTTTTTGTTTTTGTTTTTCCGGTGACAAACACATTAATTTAAAAATTCCTGCAAAATTCAAATAATTGTCGGATTTTAATGAAACATTCAAAACTTATTCACAAATGAATGATTTTTTTTAAAATTATTAATTGTGGTAAGTTGATTGCTACACAAATATTCTTTCTCTTTCTTCCATCATCTCTCTCCCTCTCACACACACACACACACACACACACACACACACACACACACACACACACACACACACATGCACAAACACACGGATTAATATATATATATATATATATATATATATATTACGGAAATTAACGAAGATTAACGAAACTTGGTTATAAACAAACGACAATTTGAATTGATTTGTTTGAACATTATTTTTGATCGATAGTCGTAGTTAAGTAGATATTCTTTTTTTTTTAAAATTAAACAGTATTATATATTTATATCTACTGGCCTGATTATTTACGATAAATTTTTATCACGAAAATGTGTGTCATTCGGCAGGTAGGGGTAGCAGGTTCGAATCCTACCGAATGACACACATTTGCGTAATTTATCGTAAATAATCAGGCCAGTTTTCAAACATACGCACCGTAGTATTGGCCCTAGAGGGTGTCGTCAGTGATCTCTTTGCGTGGATCACTAGGGGTTTCGGGTCTATTCAACATCATACCCCCTGACCGCGCCGACCCGACCAGAGATGATCAGTACTCTGGTCCACCCTCAAGAAGCGCTTTCAGACACTGGAAAAATTTATAACGTTTGGGCCCGGTACGAAGTATTGAAAATGCTTTCGATTGGTGACAGACAGAGCCACTTTACATTAAGAGGCGAACCGTTTTTACAGTTACATTAAGAGGCCACTTTATATTAAAAGGCGAAATCAGAAATGCAAAATTTCGGGGGATTTTAGCTCACAATTTGTTTTGAATTCCAGCTACTCGCTCTTTTGATCCATAACCAATTGGCTGTACTTTCTGCTGTTTCGGTTATGGACTTGAGTGCTTTCCTTTTTTTTACTCCCACTATACCAATATCAGCTAAGGCTTTGCTTAAGGACCTTGCTACAAATCCTCTAGTCCCCACTTCTATCGGAGTGCAGCTAGCTCTCCAGCCTTTAACCCTGCAACTCTCCAGCAGTTCGTCGTATTTTAACTTCTTCCTTTCATGGGATTCTTCTGCGTTTTCCTCCCAGGGGACCGTCAGTTCCCACAACACTATCTTCTTCAAATTATGTGAGAAGAAAACTATATCTGGTCGAAGTTTTGTGGTGGCAATTTGCTCTGGGAATTTCAATCTCGAGCCTATATCGGCCCTTATGACACACATTTTCGGAATAAAAATTTATCGTAAATAATCAGGCCAGTAAATATAAATATATAATACTGTTTAATTAAAAAAAAACAGAATATCTACTTAAATATGAGTATCGATCAAAAATAATGTTCAAACAAATCATTTCATATATATATATATATATATATATATATATATATATATAATAGAAACTAATGAGCTAGACGTACCTACCTAGCCAGCTTTCCCTGACGATCCGTTTAGGAGAAACCTATGTAGGTTCGTCTGGCTCATTAGGTTTTATTAAGTTCGCTCTACCTTTATATTGAGCGCTTTCTGTTAGATGGTTACTCGTGTCGGATTTTTTTTCTTTGGGTTTCGTGCTGATTTCTGTCCTAATACTTTTGACTGACTTTCATGTTCTAAGCTCTTTCTTTTTTTAAAACCATTTTTTTTTCTTCGTTCGATAGTTTTCCAGGAAGGTTTTCGAGACAAGTATAACTACATATAATTACGTTTATATATATATATATATATATATATATATATATATATATATATATTAATTCAGATACTTTAATCCAAGTGAAAAAAGCAGGAAGGTAAATTCCAAAAACCCGATCCTAATTAATATTGAACATTTTATTTTAATATTAAAAAATGATACAGGAAGAGAGCTCCATGTAATAAAATATTACAGAGCAAATATAAATTAAAAAAGGATTAATTCAATGATGTTGAATGACCATTTCGATGTGAAGATCCCCACGGGGGGATAACACATCACCTCAGCAACCGAAAAATCCTTTCAGAAACTGGAGAAAATCAGTCTAATTTTCCTTTTTAAATAGATTTGCAAAGAAATTAAAAAAGATTAAAAAAGAAAATAAAAAGAAAAAGAAAGAAAAAGATAAAACAAAATAAAAACAAATAAACAAGAAAAGAAAAAATTGACATCGTCTGGGTTTACAAAAAAAGAAAACAGAATTGTAACTTAAGAATTAAAAGACGGCCGTGTTGAATTGAGTAAGGTTAAGCAACACGGAGAGAGATAGATAGATAGAGAGAGAGAGAGGGGGGTAGACAAAATAATGGAAACAGCTTGAAATTTCAAGCAAATTTATTTCAATATGTGGTAAGACCGCCTTTGACAATAATTACAGCTTGAATTCTCTGTGGGTTCGACTCGTACAAAGTTTGAATTCTTTCTAGTGGAATTTTTATCCATGATTCAGCAAAAAACAGTCTCCAATTTTTTAAATGATGATGGTAGTGGATATCGACTCCTCACTTGTTCTAAAATGAACCATAAATTTTCAACGATGTTGAGATCTGGGGACGGTAGTGGTCAGATAAGATGTTCTATTCAGCTACCACTCTAGCAGTACGTATTATCATTCTGAAAGATGGTAGTTTCTTCAGAAAACAGTTTACGAACCAGAGGATGAAGTGGATTCTTTAAATTGCTTAAATAATTCTGACACTTGATTTTAATAAACTTAAATCATTAGCAAAAATTTTAAAAAATGAAAGTCAACTAATATTAAATCAATATAAAAATGGTCACGTTTTTGACAGTTTAATCAAATTTTCCAAATTATGTTATTGTAGTACCAGATGTTTCCCTTATTTTCTCCACCTTCTGTATATATGCTTTTGATAAAATATAGTTTTAAGGTATGGTTTATTTATGGTTTAAAGTGGTCAATATCAGGGATAGAGCTTATGTAAATATAAAAGTGAACATTGAAGTCAACACCCAAATGCGACAGTTTGAATTTCATGCTAAACGTAGTCGTCAGGCTCTGAAACAGACTGTCACCTTGGGTGTTGACTTCAATTTTCACTTATTTTATTGCATTGGATATTAGTAATAAAAAGTGTTCAATACGAAGTCAACCGTACAGAATTGCAATAAAAGTACAAAATAAAGAGTAAACTATTCAAGTTTCACGCCCGAAACCAAAGATCGTCAGGCCAGATTCAAATTTTAGTCCTACTTTGCCCGTGATGTTGACCTGAAATATAGGTAGCTAACAATTTTCTTTCACCGGAAGTGCATCTCATCCGGCTCCCATATTAGTAATTAGAAGTTTTTAGTGTGTAGACACCTCAGCATAATCTCAGCCCTCTTGTTTAATAGAAAATGCGAATCTGTGAACATCAGAAACGTCAGTTTTTCATCTTGGCACAAAATTTATCCTCTGCCTTGTAACACCAACATTTCCTCGCTATATCCCATGTTATATTTGGATGAGAGCCCATTTCGTGTTTTATTTTCCAAATATTTTTCGACAGGGCACTAATAATGCAATATTTTCGTAATCTGAAAAATGCTCTGTATTTATATGCAACTCCTTTTGAATGCGCTGTCAGTGGCTCCGATGTCAGACATTTTAGGGTGACCTTATACTTTTACTTTAGTTTGATAAATATTGTCAGACAAACACTTACCGCATGAGGGTCAGCCGTCGATTCAACGACACCATTTTTGTTTTTATGTTGGTATATATATATATATATATATATATATATATATATATATATATATATATATATATGCGTGTGTGTATGTGTGTGTGTGCGTGCGCGTGTGTAGGTTTGTGTGTGTATGTAAGCATTTGATCAGTCTCGTATGTTTATTTTTGCTAGTATGTTTGTATACATTCGTTCTTCTCACACACACACGCGCGCGCACACACACACACGCGCGCGCACACACACACACACACACACACACACACACACACATATATATATGTATGTATGTATGTATATATATATATCGTAAGGATATCTATATAATATATACAAACATTTTTCTATATGTGTCTGATTTGAAAAGTGTGTTTGCTTTAGCTAGTATGTGTATACATATTCTCATTCTTAATACATATATATTGTATTACTATAAGGAAACCATAAGGAAACCTATATATATATATATATATATGCATTTGTATGGTGTGTGTTTATGTGCGTGGTGTTATTATTTGTTTAGTGTTTTTAAAAAATTTTCTATGAATTTTTCTTTCTTGTATTTTGAGATAAGAGTTATCGTTTGTTTGGAATACTGGCATAAATTTAAAATGTATTGTGACACAAATTTTTTCTGTTATCTGTTAATTTAATATTGTTTTTGTGCAGGAAGAGTTTGCACACCTATGTAAGATTTGCAGCATTTTATGCACCTGAGTGCATAAATTACATTTTTGGAGTTACATTTTAAGTTTATATTTTCTCAAAAGTATAGATGTTTCTCTCCATATATCACAAACACCAAATTTTTTGTTGCATTTTGTTACGCATTGTATTATGTAGTGATTATTTGGGGTGAATTTAATATGTTTAAAGTTTTTGATTGTTGTTTCCTTTTAATTATTTTGCTTGTTTTAGTAAATCTTTTAAGTAGGTTGAATTTTTTTTAAAGAAGGTAGCCGATAAAATTCAAAAGATAAAAATATAAATAAACTACAAGAAAACCGAATGCATGCTCATCAGCAAACAGAGGGGCCCAAAATGCCAATTACAGGTAGGGGATACTAAAATCAAGCAGGTACAAAAATTTAAATAGCTGGGAAGTAGTCTAAGAGAAGCCGTAAAATGCGATAGTGAGATCCGAAGGCGAATTGGCATTCCAGAAGCTGAGTAGAGTATTGAGAGAGAGGAAAACTTTGCTAGGAACAAAAAAGAGAGTACTGGATCACTACATGATGTCAGTTCTTCAGTATGGCAGTGAATGCTGGACAATATCATCAGAGATTAAGGAAAAACTTGAAACAACTGAAATGTAGTTCTACAGAAGGATGCTGCGGATTTCATGTATCGAGCATGTGAGCAATGATGAGGTTTTGGAAACGAAAAAGAAATTAATACTGAGCATCAAGAAAAGACACGAAATGAGGAAAGGGAACTTGGAGAATCTGATACTAACAGGTCAGATAGAGAAAAGAGAAACAGAGAAAAGCAGCATGTAACACACTTGATCGGCCTGAGCAAGTGGTTGCCAGAGCGGTGTTTGGGTGGGTTAACAGGAGAAAGCGTGCTAATAGCCACTAGGGATAGGGAGACGTGGAGGGCCATGATCGGTTATTTTTGGCAAGTATGTATAAGAATAACAGTTCGTTAAATTTGTGTTCTTGTGAGAATCTAATATTTGAGCGTAAGCTTTGGAATAAATTGTGTATATCGTTAATACTGTCCCATGTGGATTTCCAAAAAATGAAACAATTTTCTAAGTATCTCTTCCAAGATTCAGTAAAGTGTCTTTTTATATTTTTTCGAAGATTTTTGCTCTATTTTGTCATCAATGTATACCTCTAAATAAGCCAAGTTTACGGTGGTATATGTTGGTGTCGTTGTCATTCCCATTGCAGTACCAAGCGTTTAGATATAGTTTTTTTTTATCAAATTTTTAAGACTTATTATCTATACTATCAAGTAGAGTTATTACGTATCATATATACTATCAATATTGAATTCCTTGGTGAATCTGGACATTAGTATTTCTGAGAGTTTTTCAATCCAGAATGAGATTACAGGTTTACATAATATTCAGATAACTTTCACTGACAAATATACGGTACAGGGGGTATCGAAAAAGGATAAAAGATGGATGGGATTCAAGGAGATAGCAGATGCAAATTTACGTTACTTATATACTATTCATTGGGTAAAATTAGGGATAGCGGGGAGGGCTATGAATTTCAAGGAAAAATCTTTTATCCGGTTTCTCCCTTCAAAATTCGGCGCGGGGAGGCGTATGATGCATCGGAACGTCTTATAAGCAACAGTCAGTTAAGTGCTGTACATGATACACGCTTGGGCGATCATGTCTCAAAAGAGACAAGACTGATTGGGCAGAAGATTTTGCCGAAAGTAGGTTGCTATTACTTTCTGAGGTTGACTTATTGCCAACCAAGGATATAGACCCAATTTGTTCTGTTATTTGACTCATAGTTGGAGGGAAAGTATGGATTAATACCTTTCCCAAGGGTATTTGCGCGTAAGTGAATGCAAGGAATTCGGTTGGAATTCGAACTCGACTTTCCGATTTCTCGTTCCGAGCCGATATCCACTGCACCACAATGCACTTATAAGCAACAAAATTCGCCAATTATAATAAAGAACGTACCGTCCTAACTGTTACTTAACGTGCATCTTGAAAGGGATGAACGATGGGTTATATACGACAACGATCAAAGACATAATGTAGAGGATTGACAAGGAAGAATCGCCATAACCAAATCCAAAATATATGCTCCATGGAAGAATATCTAAACTTATTTATAAATGGAACGTTGTCTGTCTGTCTCTCTCTCTCTCTCTCTCTCTCTCTCTGTGTGTGTGTGTGTGTGTGTGTGTGTGTGTGTGTGTATCCGTTACCTATAGACTCCGAAACAGCTGAACCGATTTTCTTGAAAATTTACACAGTTGTACTATAAGCGTCTGCGAGTGTTCTTAGCTAGGTTTTGGGTCGAGGTACCCCCGATAAATATCGAAAACCGTAATCGAAAAAATCGGGTTATAGAAGGAGTGGTCCGATTTTAATCAAATTTGATACATAGACAAAGACATAAGACACGATATTCAGAAGTTTCAAAGTTGCAGTTCTTACAATAGTGCAGAAAATTTGATATCGATACCAGGAAATCAAAATTTGACTTACATTTATTCATTTTTCTTTCAGTCTACGGTTTCGCTTTCACTGGAAACAACTATTGCTTTTTAGTCTTTCGTGCCAACGTGCAAAGAGTCTGAGCTCCAGGACCATGGATTAGTTTTAAAGCTTTCATTACACCCGAGCAACGCCGGGCTATGCTGCTAGTTTGTCTATATTTTTGAGATGAGTTATTTACATTGTTTGGACTCTTGTCCTCATTTTTATTGTTATATTCACGACGTTTCGACAGATGTTCGCTTTGACATACTTGTTTTATTTTCTTTTGAACCGACCCTTTAATTTCAATCATTGAGGTAGATTGTTCTTGTTCCAAGATTACTGCCACTTTCGGATGTCTTAGTTATCTCCATTTAACTCAATTCTCTAAATTTTTTTTTACCACTAATGTCGCCTGGTATTGAATTCACAACTTTTTGGATCAAGTCATTGGAATCAACCAATACTTTTATTCACTGGGCCTTGTATCATTGAGGACTACAGTCCGATCAATGTAAACCAGGGAATAAATGTAATATTGTGCAATCGTCGGGGTATTATTTACAGTTTTCCAAACAAAATCCGATACTAAATGCTCCCAGCAGCTGAAACTGTTAAAATACCCTGCGGTCGTCAATACGCAAAACGTTATCCTCCGCCAAGACAATGTAAGAATAACAGAAGAAAAAAAACTTGGAACTCAGTTGGTCTGTTTTAGTCCAGCCACCGTATTCCCTGACTTTGTACTAACCGATTATTACCTTTCATGATCGTTGGAAAATGCTTTAATAGCGCAAAACTTTCTCCCATGAAAAACCGGGTTCAAGAGTTCGGCATAAGTTTTTTGCACATCAAAACCTTCATTTTAATCTATTAGGAGCTGAGTTTTTTCGTGTGTAGGGGAACTATTCTCAAAGCCACTTCTCAAAACCAATTATTCTTTATGATAATGTGCATCACTGTCAAGTGACCCTGACTCTTTTGAAAATCAGGTTCAAGAGTTCGTTGAAAGCTTTTTCACATAAAGGCCTGCGGAATTTTATTCAAACGGTATAGAAGAGTTGATTCTTCTGTGGCAACCATTCACGTGAAAACTATTTCTTAAAATTAAATTCACGGAGGAGCATGGAACACCTCATCATTGCTGTTGTTCCCAGGTTCACCCTGACCCGGAGTGGTAAAACATGTTAGGGTCCCAGCTATGGGTAAATAGTTGATCCCAACCAAAGTGGAGTCAAAATATCATGAAAGTATAAAAATACTTATATACATAAAAATAATTAATTTATAGAAAAATATTACCAACAGTACATTTTTGAAGATAACTGTGGGTTATTTAATGCCAAAATGGTGAGGTTTTAAGGTCCTTTTTTAAAGGTTGATATGCCGTTAAACAAAACTCAAGAAAACAGTAGATAATGATTGATATTGCATTTAAATATTTGAAGATTTAAGTTGACTGAAAAGCAAGGAGCTGGAAAAGAGTTCCGCAAGCAAGAAGGTCGACAAAAAGAAACTGTTAGCATAGAACTTACAGTTGCATTTAGACTGTAAACTAATGAGACCGCGTTGATAGTCTGGTACTGCGCTTGAATTCATAAAGTCTAGGTACCTTAGTGAAGAGCTCATCTGAACAATTACCATGGATGTATCTATAGAAAAGGCAAAGGGAAGCAACTTTACGGTAGTGGGAAAGAGACTGAAACCGAAATGCCAGATTCGGACCAATAATAATTCTTCTTTTGGTTTTATCAAGAATCGTTAATTATATGACAGGAGCATCGAGCCAAATTTGGCTGCAATATTCTAAGTGATGTGGGGCTCTCCCTTTTTATAAAGATGGACTCGTTCAGAGTATACTTATACTATTGCGAGACAGGGAGAAGACCGCTTATTCACAGAGAGTTAACCGGAGAATACGAGAGTCCAGAGAGAGATTAGCAGTTAGTACACAGTAGCTCATAGCAGCTCAGTGCTCCACTCATCGTACCCGTCTGCTTTCGACGCGGACATACTCAATATACTACGGCTTCACCTCCAGAGACTTGCACATATACTTTTTACTAACCCGTATTCTTGGACTACTAATCTTCATTCAAGTCTGTATCCTTACGTTAATACACTTATTTTCTATCTCAATTACTGGTAGTTGTTCCTTTATTTGTGCGGAACTCCATTTCCGGGATCCACAACAACTTGGCGACGAGAATTCGTGAGTCACGTCGACCACAACAATTTGGCGACAAAACTCGAAAGAACTCACACAGAGAACAACAAAAAACCCATATTACCACATACGTCGACCACAACAATTTGGCGATACAACAATTCGATAGAACTCTTGCAGAATTAAAAGGAAGATCTGGGTGCATAACAACTTCGTAACGAAGATTTTCAAGGACGCAAGGAGCCAAACGAAAGACCTCATCCCATAGAAATTGGCAAACCACATCGTACAACAATTAAGCGACGACTCAGGGATTAATAAAGAACTATTTGTCACAGCAATTTGGCGATACAATTCGAAAGGACTCTTGCAGAAATTAAAAGGAAGATGTGGTCGCACAACAACTTGAATTCGAGAGTCACGTTGACCACAACAATTTGGTGACAAGACTCGAAAGAACTCACACAGAGGACAACAAAAAACTTATACTGCCACACACGTTGACAACAACACTAAGTATGGACGAATGGTAGACATATAGAAATGTAAGATCAAAACACTGCACCTCCTCGGATTAACTCTCTCAACAGACCTCAAATGGAATTACTATATCAAAATCCATAGCTAAATCCGCTGCTAAGAAGGTCAGTTTTCTGTGTAGGGCCAGGAAGTTTTTCCCGTCTGAATCCACCCTGCACATATACAAATCTACCAGCCGCCCGGGCATTGAATACTACTGCCATATCTGGTCTGGTGCTCCTGCTATCCACTTAGAGGTCCTTGACAAAATCCAACAGAGAATCTGTAATGTGATTGATCCCGACTTGGCAGCTCAGACTCAGTCACGTTCTCACCGGTAATATGACTTCCCTGCGTCTCTTCTACAAATATTTTCACGGCTTTTGGTCCGATTAACTTAGCTCACTGGTGCCTCCTATGTATGAATTTACCCGAGCAACTAGATTAGCAACTAGGTCCCACCCTTTTACTGTGAAATCAATAAAATGTAAACGCAACTTCTACTCTAGTAGCTTCTTTTCTCGCACTTCCCGCCTGTGGAATTTCCTTCCGTTTACTTGCTTTCCCGACAGCTACAATCTCCAATAATTTAAATGTAAAGTCAATCTCGCTGATTTGCATCCTTTCTCTGATGCTCCTTTCTCCGTCCACTCCATTCTCATCACATCAGTATTCTCATCCTTCTCTTACCCACTTCCTGACACCCCGTATAACCTGCCACTCTAT
>JBBBDQ010000738.1:8377500-8385000 GCA_037127315.1 Ascarosepion bandense
TACCAATCCCCACTCCCCCTGTTACGGCTCCCCTTCCTCTCACATTAAGGAAATAATCATTAGTTGTGGGGAAGTGCTTCCGGTCCAACAGGCTTTGACGTCGCCACTGATCCGGTACTAGGCTGACAAGCTGAGAGTCTATATAGAGGTCGGAAGTAAGCACTGACCCCTGAAGATGTTCAGTGGAGGCGAAAGAGCGAAAGAGTGCTTCTTCCGGTGGGATTTGCATCAACGAATGTCATCGGTGCAAAACGGCATATTACGATCTATCCGTCTATCTATTTGTATACCTATCTATAATCCCGATATCGCTCACTCTGTCTCTGTCTTTCTGTCTGTCTTTCTTACTCTCTCTCTCTCTCTCTCTCTATATATATATATATATATATATATAAAACGGATTTTTAAATTTGTTTAATCTGTTATATCTGTTCGAATTTGTCTATTTATGTCATCCTGTTCACATCTATCTATCTATCTATCTATCTATCTATCTATCTATCTATCTATCTATCTATTCCAGTCTGTTAATTCTATCTATCTATCTATCTATCTATCTATCTATCTATCTATCTATCTATCTCAGTCTGTTCTATCTATCTATCTATCTATCTATCTATCTATCTATCTATCTATCTATCTATCTATCTGTTTGTCTTAAATTTTCTTTTGTCCGAATAAGTGTTTTCTTTTCTGGACATATGCTGCGTAAACATTTTCCAATAATGCATGCTCTAATAATGAAAACGAAAAAGCCAATACTTAGTAGCATCAACTATGAATATGATCACGCTGACAGTGACTGCGAAAAAAAAAAAAAGAAGAAAATTCACCTTCCCCTAAAAACATATGGACATCTAGGCATTCAATTAAAAAAAGATCCTGGATAATGTCTGACAGTCTAACCGAAAACGTTCAAATATGTAGAACATTTGTACGTTATGTCTAAAAAAAAAAAATCCTTTTACGAACACAAAAAATTGAATAAAAAATTGAATAAAAAAATCTTAAGCGCAGTACCTTATCAGTCGTCTTTAATGAAACTTATATAAAAGAAGTATTGTTGCCTAAATACTCAAATATATGAATTAATTATATAAAATTTTTTAATCATCTTTTCACTTATAGTTATTTTTACTTATTATTTATTTATTTATTTTTAGTTATTTATTTATTTATTTTTATTAATTATATTTTTAATATTCTTTCATTATTACTTTATATATATGCATATGCATATATATGCATATGCATGCATACGTATATATGTATATACATTTATTTATATATTCTTCTCCCTTCTTTCAATGCCTTCGTTGCAGAAAATACATGAAAATAAAATAAATTAAATAAACAAAAGTTACCCCCCATAACATACGTGAATATGGCCCCTAAAATATTTAATATTTACTTTATTTTTTTAAAACACCAACGATTTTACTTTCATTTTTAGGTTTAGGTATAAAGCAAATTAAAATTATGCATTTGAAAAAGTCTTCATGCAAGATTCATAATTTATGACGACTTTGTAACCAACACTAGTACCAAAAACAAAATTAAAATCTAAAAACGGTCAGTTCATAAACTGCACCTG
The DNA here is from genome assembly GCA_037127315.1 of Ascarosepion bandense. NCBI lineage: Eukaryota > Metazoa > Mollusca > Cephalopoda > Sepiida > Sepiidae > Ascarosepion > Ascarosepion bandense. The sequence goes on from JBBBDQ010000738.1 coordinate 8,379,095, forward strand.
AGGATTGCGTAGTGCATGAAACTTCAAGTCGTGCTTCAGACGTAGGATAATATGCATATTTATTAATATATACTTAATAGCGCTGTTATATTACATTGAGCGCTGTTCTAATAATAGATGTTTGATAAATTTTTACATATCGTTGTGTACCTGCGTGCATATACATGTGTATAGCTATTTGCATCCATAATTATATATATCTATATATATCCATAACTATATATATATATATATATATATATATATATATATATATATATATATCCATAACATATCCATAACTATATATATATATATATATATATATATATATATCCATAACTATATATATATATATATATATATATATATAATAATAATAATAATAATAATAAAACCGACTCTGTACGTATTCAAATCTTAAAATGTTACACAAGTAATTTTTAAAGACCACGAATAACCAGCAGAATCTAACTCCGTTATTGTCCTCGGCTATAGAGCTTTGGACAAAGAGGGGAAAAAAAAAGAAAACTGCGTAGGACCGACAATACATACGGTTCTTCACAGTAAAGAAAAAAACCCTCGAACGGAACGAACCACCAGGAAAGAAAAGTGCTCGATACTAAACTAACCAAAAAGTGTAAACTGACGAGCCGTTGTGCGAAACCGCGGTAGGTCTTGGCGATCTTGCGATTTTTTTCGTATATATATATATATATATATATATATATGAAATAGGAACGAAGAAAATATTAACGATGTTCAAAACATTAATTTAAAACAGTCGTCAATATAAAAATAGATATAAATTATATTTTAAAACATGTACACATTATCATCTACTACAAGGTGTACATTTTGTTTCTACATTAAAAGGACAATATCTCATCAGGTACACCTTGTAGTAGATGACAATTTGTACATGTTCTAAACTATATATATATATATATATATATATATATATATATATAGATAGATAGATAGATAGATAGATAGAGAGAGAGAGAGAGAGGGAGAGAGAGGGAGAAAGATATATATACATAGATAGATTCAGACACACGAGATTTTCTGACAAGTTCTCAATCCGACCAAGTAGAATCCCTTGGAGCTATGAGACTGACATACTATCCCACATGTTTATCGCTCTATTCAACACCCTTGTCATATGGTTTCTCAAGTTTCATCAACGTTTCCTAAATCGTTCTGATGTTTAATCATTGAAACATTAATTTGGGGAAATGTGTCGGGACCAGTCTATTACCCGCCTCGTGTATATATATATATATATATATATATATATATAAACACACACACTCACACACACACACAAATATATATTTATATGAGGAGAGTAATAAACATATCTATATATACATATACATATATATGTGTGTGTGTGTGTGTGTGTGTGTGTGTGTATTAATGTATATTTGGACATAAATCTTTCTTTTAAACGTTTCGTTAAAAACGTCCATCACGGAAGATTTTATTAATTTTCAATTTAATTTTTCCAGTATTCTTACACGTTTCCTTTTTGCTGGCCATATGGAATGTAGAAATGTAGAAATATGGAATGTAGAAATGCTCTATGACTATTAATTTTTCAAGTGCTTTCAACTACTTCACTGGCAATTATGTTTTTGATGTTGTTATTTTATTTTCATATTTTGACTGTAGCGTAAGTTATTTTGTTTTTGAAATAAATAAAAAATAAGTTTTAATCATATTTCAAGCTGACAACATAATAGATTTGAATTTAAGTTCACTTGATGTTCATGGGAATTAAATCTTATAAAGTTAAGTTACTGCTTTTTTAATAATAAGATTAAAAATTTAAATATAAAAAATAGATAAAAAGATAATAGATAAAAAATTAAACTAACGAGTTTACTTACAATTTCTTTGGTTTTTTTAGGACTAAGATTGTGAATATATATATCCTTAAAAAATCAAAAAATCTTGTAAGTTTACAAGAAATATTAAATAATAACAGATCATCCTTGTCCGTCATATTTAAATAAATATGTAAAAATGATCGCTTTCCAATTGCACACACACACACACACACACACACACACATATATATATATATATATATATAAACACAAACTTAAAACTATACTCGTTTCGAAAAACCCTCCGCGTATCCAGGTGGAAGGAAAAAATGGTTGTAAAAAAAGAAAGAGCTAAGCACATGAACATCAGCCAAAGGAATTCGGACCGAGCCAGCGTTCCCTGACGATCCGTTTAGATGAAACCTCGCTAGGTTTGTTGGCTCACTAGGTATACTTTACTATATATATATATATATATATATATATATATAAGTGGGGGAACTATTTTCTTTGAGAAATGGTTGGTAGGATCCATCATTTAAGTTAACGATGATGTCTAGAGACATCGCCCTTAACTTAAATGATGGATCCTACAAACCATTTCTCAAAGAAAATAGTTCCCCCCCTTATATTAAAATTCCATGTAACCACCCCGAAAATATTATAAAACAGATACCCAATATAGTGAATAATAGAATCAACCAATTATCATCCAACATTAAAACTTTCAACGCAAGTAAATATTTACAATAAGGCCCTTCAAAAAAGCGGATATAAGAACAAGTTAACATATAAACCTACAATAGACTCCGAATCATCCAAAAATAAAAATAAAGGAAACTGTAGAAAAAGAAAGATAATTTGGTTTAACCCCCCGTATTGTAAACTAACTAACATATATATATATATATATATATATATATATATATATATATATATATATCCTTGATAGCATCATCCACATGCAAAAAATGATTAAAAATAATGGAGGCATGACTAATAAAAAAGAAAAATCCTACAATTAATAACATCAATTATGAACACGATAACAATGTGCTCGGTGTCCATAAACTTTACTCATGTTTATTTACAAGTAAAACAAAATTAATTCTTGTTAACGGCTAAAAGTCTAGCTGAAAGCGCTCGAAAGTATATAATTTGAGTGCCGAAAAGAAAAAACAAAACACATGAGAAATTATTTTAAAAACTTAATGTCTGTCATTTTTAATGAAACCTCTCTCTCTCTCTCTCTCTCTCTCTATATATATATATATATATATATATATAATTGTGTATTTAACCAACAATCCCTCTTTCATATAAGTTTCATTAATGACAATTTACAACGTTATTTTTTTTTTTTTTTTTTTTTAATCATATCACCCCAAGCAAGGCGAAAACGCCACTGATGCGCAGGGGGCTACGTAAGAGTGAAAAGACTGGAAAAGAGAAAACTGGACACCACATCCTAAACAGGAAACAAGGGATGAGCCTCTTCACATGTTCAATAGACGTGGGTGGATTGTGAACCGGGCGATAGATTAGTCTTTCTACTCCAATTGAAGAAAAAACAATAAATAAAAGAGTGAAAAGATTGGAAAAGAGAAAGCCGGGAACCTCATCCTAAACAGGAAACAAGGGATGAGCCTCTTCACCTGTTCAATAGACGTACTGAAATTAATCTTTTATTCAAATTTTTGTGCCCTTCAAGTGATTTTCTTTTCTTTTCTGGAAATAAAATGTGTAAAAACTGTCCAAATGTTATATATCCCTCCGTTTCCGTCTATTCAATAGCCAATTACGGTTATGTAACAATAGCCATTTAAAATGTTTGCTTTTGTTTTAACTGACTACGTAGATTTTTATGTGCCTCTATAGTTGTACGAGTGTTTTTTTTGTTTTTCTAAAAAAGGTCAGCACGTTATGGCAGCGTTCATAATAGACATTATTGAATGTTGTATTATTTTGTATTATTAATGCTTTGCTTGCATTAATTTTAGCCTTTATTTTTACATGTTCATAAGTCTATTTTAATCGTATTTTCTACAAGTATGGTGCGGACGAAGTTTTATATATATATATATAGTGTATCGAGGCAGCAGATAATTTTCGAAACATGTTTAATCATGAGTTGTTCTAAGCATCGTATTTTGGCTTTAATTTCAGGTAAAAATAAAGACAAAATTTTTCCAACATTGGGATATGTTTTTATTATGCTGATTCTAAGCTTTCGGCTCACATTAGCCATCTTCAGAGAGGTTACAGGGACGTTAGCATAAAGACATCCACCATCAAAAATGATTTTATCCTGTGTTGGCATGAAACATTGCTATGCTACGATAATAGACAGCGAATACAAGACGCAGTTCGTAAATTTGTAATGCGGTTCTAAGACTTCACACCGCGTGAGAGACCGAAATGTTAACAGAACCATATGTCTAAATGCAATGCAATGTTTTATGTCCAGATTGAAATGTGATTTTATTAAGTGTGGTTTTGATTTAATTCGAAATATATATATATATATATATATATATATATATATATATATATATATATGCTATCTAATATGCTCATACATATATACTGCGTCTCCCAGAATTACTGTCTGTTTCTGTGAAATCTGACGATTTTTATCGCCCGGTTCACACTCCACTCACGTCTATTGAACAGGTGAAGAGGCTCATCCCTTGTTCCCTGTTTAGAATGTGGTTTCCGGCTTTCTCTTTTCCAAACTTTTCACTCCTTTTCCTTTTTTTTTTCAATTGGAGCATATAGACTAAACTATAGCCCGGTTTACACTCCACCCACGTCTATTGAACAGGTGAAGATCCTCATCCCTTGTTCCCTGCTTAGGATGTGGTTTCCGGTTTTCTTTTTTCCAATCTTTTCACTCTTACGTAGCCCCCTACACATCAGTGGCGTTACCGCCTTGCTCGGGTGATATGATTAAAAAAACAAAACAAAAAAAACTCACTTTTATTTCAGTTAATGTTTAATATGTGTTAGAAATGTATAAATTTTGTTTCTAACTTTATAATATTTATGAGGTTATTTTGAATTTTGTTTTCATTTCCTTACCCTATTATTAATGAATTCACAAAAAATTTCTTTGTTGACACCGCCACTGGATTTCTTTGCGTGTGGATTCATAAATCACAAACTTTATCGTCGAAAGATCATAAGTTTAGGCGGGCTTAAAGAACACATTCAGTTGGCATTGGTGGATATAATAGCTGAAATGCTTCAAAATGCGTTTCACAACGCTAAGAATTGATATTAAGTTTTGTAATGGAACAGACGGCGCACATGTTGAACATTTTCAAAAACGTTTTGACGTAAGACTTATGAATCTAATTGTAGCATAATTAAGTAATAAACTTGAAATTGTGCCAGGTTTTGAAAATTATATATATATATAATGCCAGCTTTAAAATATATATATATATGTAATGCCAGCATTAATTTACATATATGTATATATATATATATATATATATATATATATATATATATATATATATATATATATATATATAATATATATATATATATATATATATATATATATATATATATATATATATATATATATATATATATATATATATATATATATATATATATATATATATATATATATATATATATATATATATATATATATATATATATATATATATATATATATATATATATAATGCCAGCTTAAAAAAACTATATATCCACTACAAATTGTACATTTTGTTTCGACACTGGACTTCCAATGTCTCATCAGGTGGTATGGAACATAACGAGCACTGTTTTAAATTAATGTTCTGGACGTTGTAAATTTTTCTTCACTTCTTATTAACTCAGATATGTATATATATATATATAATTTAGCTTTTCAAAATAAGCTATATTCATATAGAGTTCAGTTGTGATGTTGCTTAGTGCCAAGATTATTGGTTTTTTTTTCAGCGGTTTGAAGATAAAAAATATTTTGGCAAGCAGTGTTTTGTTATTGTTTGTTTTTTTTGTTTGTTTGTCTGTTTTTTTTTTTTTTTTGTTTTGTCGTAAAGTGATCGATGTCGAGGTAGGAATCGTGTG
>JBBBDQ010000738.1:8390000-8420000 GCA_037127315.1 Ascarosepion bandense
CTTTATTATTTGGAATGGATATATTCAAATAAAGTGATAATTTATCCGACAGATTTCATTTCACTCTGTCATCGACACCATACATGCCATAAAGCTTGTCCCAGTAAACGTCGCTTTTTCCTTCTGAGGAGGGACGCAGGTTCGAATGTTTTCCTCATCATTATTGCCATATTCACGACGTTTCGGCCGTTGTACCCTCCGAACATCTTCAGGAGATTGTAATTTTCAAACAAACCTTTGTTTCGAACCTGGTGTAAATTATTCTTATTCCATGAGTCATGCACTTCCAGATGTTTTAGTTATCTTCATTTTAACTCACTCCTCTAAGATTTTGTTTGACACTGCTGTAGCCAGGTATTGAATTCGCAACTTTTGTATCCAACCAACGCCTTTATCCACTAGGCCATGTGCCCCACGTTGGCTAGAACCAGTCAGGGATTTTTGAATTGTTCCTTCATATCCAATGAAGTTTCCTTCTAGGTAAATATGCTTTTACCTTGTGCGAATTGATCTGAACGCAATTGTTTATATCAGTGTGTGCGCGCTCAAGGAGAAAGTAACTGATCGTCAAACTCCTGCTCGTTTTTTTTAAGAAACTGAAACAAAACAAAGAGAATGTTGAGTATATTGGTCGGTTAAAGGTGAAGGAACCAGAATCTAGAGTCGAATGTAAACAGATGTTTGTTACAGTTCAGAATACAATGTTATGTTTGACATCATCTATGTCATTCTGGCAGATAAAAACCACGAATTCTATCACAAAACAAAATAAACACGATACTCGCTGAGGGCAGCATGCAGACACGTACATATATAATTTACTTATATATATATATATATATCATATCATATCATATATATATATCATATATATGTATCATACATATATATATATATATATATATATATATATATATATATTATATATCAGCATGCGGTGTAGCTATAGCAGTATCCAAAAGAGTATCCTGTACATACAGTGGTAGGATAACTCTCTAAGAGAGCTGTAAATATATACGTATATAAATACATATAGAGCAAATGTAAGAAAAATTAAGGCAGACACGTTATTTCATGGTAAACCGGAAGCCTGCTCTATTTCATGCGAACCATCATCAGCTTCCGTCTTTATTGCACAAAGAATATTACACGAATCGTGTAAAATACTTTGTACAATAAAGACTGAAGCTGATGATGGTTCGTCTGAAATAGGCCCAAACATCCGATTTACCATGAAATAACGTGTCTGCTTTAATTTTTCCGATATATATATATATATAACAAAAATTTAGAAATATAATTCCGTATGGCTATTTCAACGAGGAAATCCTCGTTTCGTCAGCAACGGCGGAAAACCTTTATTATTTAAATGTGTTACAACATTTTTATACCAGTTATGATTACTTTTAATATTAATGAAATTAATCTTAATAGGATAGGGTTTTGGGGATTTACCCATTTGCTCATCCTTTTAGATTTAATATGTATATAGATGTCCAGTTCGTAAACGGCGAGCATAATCTAACAAGATCAACTTAATATAAAATAATAAGTGTTATATCTATATAGAGAGCTCAATGGATGGTATTCAGAGCAATATGATATTTACAAAGGAAAACTGAACACGTCATTTAAATTGGTTATAAATTATAATTCATTTCAATGAGCTAAATTTACCTTATTGAAATGAATTATAATTTATAACCAATTTAAATGACGTGTTCAGTTTTCCTTTATATATATATATGATAAAATTAATAAAGAACAAAGCAGGAGATTTGTCTTAATCTAACATGTTTTACTTTTATAAAAACTTCTTCAGAGATCTGGTTAAAGATGAGAAGTGAGAAAAAAATTTGAAAACAGCAATTTAAAAAATAATTCATGCCATGAACGGAGCGATATCAATAATATTTTATGGAAGCGAATTACTATCTGACACAGATTAAGAGAAAAAGAGTGCTACAGAAGGATACTGAGAGTACTGACACATACTCAGAATAAAAAAGACACTTAAATTTATTGAACGCACGAAGAGGAAGGATGGTTTTGAAAACTAAACACCCTTAGGGTATATCAAATGCATGAGTCATATGGGATGGCAGTGGGCAACCTACTAGATGACAAAAGATAAGATAGGAAAGTGTAGAGAGCCGTGACCGCCAACGATCTGAAAGAACACGGACCATAGATCCTCTTTAAGAATCCCATTCGTATGATATCACTTCTTGCATGTAATGAAAATTACTGATACAGACAACCGTATAGGAATCGATGTGTCCTAAAACAATTTCACCCGTCCTCCTAGTTTTTCCCTTTTTCCTCTTTCTGTTTTTATATCGCACTTAAACATGACAGTGTCCAGTCTCACCCACTTGGTTCTTCGTTGACAGTCCGCTTGTTATGCCCCCACAAAATAAATAAAGGAATCCCTGATTTCTATGTCGACCCACTGAGGCGACAAGAAAAGGCTCGGGGTTCCTCCCCACGACCTTCTCAAAACACTTGGCTTTTGAGTGACAGTTCGCTTGTCACCCTCCGCCCAACCCATCCAATTATAGTATAACCCCGATTCGCTTTTCTGTCTCTTGATTTTTTTCATTGAGTATCATTTTCCAAACTATCTTTATCCAATAAACAACTCTTATTATTCGACGTAATAGCGTACGAAATTCTCAGATAAAACAGTGTACTATTTTGTTTGTTTTTGTTTAGTTCCTCTTGCGTTACATATCTGACTTCTTTAAATTACCAACTGCAAGAAGACAGAAAATATGGTTGCCAGCAACAGGGACAATCCAACCTGCGAATTACAAATTAGAGATGTCAAAGTCCAAAATTTTAAATATCTAAAAAGACTTTTAACGGCTTTTGAAATTAGGGAGCATTAAAATACACTGGAAATTTAAAAAAAAAAGTTAAATTGTAGAACACGAGCAATTTACTAAACTGTTCAAGGTGGGGTTTCAATTAAAATAGTAAACATTTGTATTAGAAAGTGTTTGAAGGAAAATGAAGATTTAACAAGTAGAGCATTTAGATATTTAGGGAGGGATGATCAGCCGGTTAAGCTACAATAGTTTTGGACTTTACGGTTTCGTCAGGCGATTTGTTTTAACTGATGGTTTAACGGTTAACGCTTTCATAAGTTCATAGCCGAAAGATCAAGATATGGGAGTGGTTTGCTATTGGGAATCCTTTCATCCAGTTTAGTACGAGCCTAAATATATCTTCTAATGTGTCTACAACAGGACATTATTTCGGACCTTTCATTTAGTAGTTTTTGTCGTTTTGGAAATAATACTCTAGGCATTTTTTTCTTGACCCAGTCTGCAGATATCACCACCGATGCAGAGTTTGGCTTCTTTTTTTTTTAAATACTTTCCACGTCACTTGGTGCTTTCCGCCATTTTTTTCTTTTAATTTCCATACGTAGTTGGCTAGTTTGGTGCTATTTTTAAATTTTTTATTTTGAAGATAGACTTGTGATTATTTCATCGTGTTTTATAACTGCTTTCAGTCCATCCTAAGTATATTTCATCTTTAACTTCTGCTATGTAGATGACTTCTTCGGTTTTACAAACATCTTCAAGCGAATATTTGTTTCTATCACTTCACTTACATTTTTCATTAACAGTATTTTGCTGCACATTTTTTTTCTTTTAATTCTTGGTATTTTGCCTATTTATGCGATTTTCTAAAGTAGAAGTACAGCTGTAACTTAATTTGCATGGCGAAGCCCGAACCGTTGCCTTGGACAGAGTTTGGCATGCTGGCTTTCTATGCAAACTGCGGAGCTGTGGTATAACTAGACATTTGTTTGAACTAATTCAGTCTTTCTTATCTAACCGCACATTGAAAGTGGTATTAAACGGACATGTCTCCCAGAACTACCATACGAACGCGGGTGTCCCTCAAGGCTCTATTCTAGGTCCTACGCTCTTTCTGATCTACATTAATGATCTCCCTGATGATCCGTTAGGTGAAACCTAGGTAGGTCTGTTGGCTCTAAGTTAGATTTATTCTTATTTGTTTGCTCTAATATTGCTCTAAGCCTTTCGTCTCGTTTTTTTTCCTTTTCAACGAGTATTTTGACGTATGTTCAAGTACTTAGTTTGTTTCTTTTTTTTATTTCCCCTTTTTTCCGCTCCGCGTTGATACTCGGTAAGTTTTTCGAGACAGATTGAAATATATTATAACAATTATTATTATTATTGTTATTATATAAATATATATATACATATATATACATATATATATATACACACACACACACACACACACATATATATATATATATATATATATATATATATAAACTTATTTATAAATGGAACTTTGTCTCTGTGTGTGTCTGTGTCTCTGTGTGTGTATCCGTTACCTATAGACTCTGAAACGGCTGAACCGATTTTCTTGAAAATTTACACAGTTGTACTATAAGCGTCTGCGAGTGTTCTTAGCTAGCTTTTGTGTCGAGATACCCCCGATAAATATTGAAAATCGATAATCGAAAAAATCGCGTTATCGAAGGAGTGGTCCGATTTTAATCAAATTTGATACACTCATAGACAAAGACATAAGAAACGATATTCAGAATTTTCATTTTTCTTAAAATAGTGCAGAAAATAGATAATATATATATATATATATATATAAATCGATACCAGGAAAATCAAAATTTGTTTTACATCCATTCATTTTTCTTTCAGTCTACGGTTTCGCTTTAACTGGAAACATTTTAGTCTTTCGTACCAACGTCCAAAGAGTCTGAGCTCCAGGACCATGGATTAGTTTTAAGGCTTTCATTACACCCGAGCAACGCCGAGCTATACTGCTAGTATATATATATATATATGTGTGTGTGTGTGTGTGTGTGTGTGTGTGTGTGTGTGTGTGTGTGTGTTCTCGCTAGATAGTTGACTGTAAAACTGACGTATTTCAGTACTGAGCAGGAGACTGTGATATGCGTGAAAATCTTTCAGAACTTATTGAATTCTTTCTATTTATTACACCCTACAAACCTGATCAAGTGCTCAGGCGGGCTCAGTCTGCTAAATATCACGTTATCTCCACTTTTAGACGAAAAAATCGCCGACTGTATTCCACTCCCACCGAACAAACCTTTCCAACATCCTGCTTCTAACGGTTCTCAACAAAAATCTGTAAATTCTTCGATGACACAGCTACCCTACTAAACACACACAAAAATATCACTATTCAACATTTTTCTCTTGAATTAGAGAAGCTTGATCGACAGTCAGCTTGTTATTGCACTCACACAGATACTAAAAACAAACAAAAAAAAACGCACACACATACTCCAAAAAAAAAAAAAAAAAAAAACGGAACCTAAAAGAAAATGTCCTACTCTTTCCGCCATTGGTGCTTTTTTTTTCAGGCTCTTCTTTCAAAAGAAGAAATACTTACTCAAGGCTGAAAAATCGCCTCGATCATCGTAAAACCGAGTCTCTAATAAAGAAAGACAAAAAGATCATTAACAGTTTTTCTTATTTTTCATTAAGTATTTTTTTTTTGTTTTGTCCGTCTCAGTGGTCGAGTATTAGGGAAACTTTTTTTTTATTTAACTTAAGCACTGACATTCATTACGACAAACCGATTCTTCTTCTTCTTCTTCTTCTTCTTCTTCTTCTTCTATTCGGAATCACCCGTGCTCAGTGCATATCCAGAATGATACAACACATCTTCTTATCCTCTCGAAACTACTACTAATACACTGTGCAATAATTAAAAAACAATTAAAATATAAAAAATATAAAAACACATACACACAAATAAGAACAACAAAAAACAATAAGGACAGAAATAAAGTGAATAAAATAGTTTTTCTATAATTCTGAGTTCTTGAAAAGGACCTCCAATCCGTAGTGGACTGGGGTAAGAAATGGCTCATAAATTTTAATGCTTCCAAAACGAAGCTGCTATCAGTTAACCATCATAGAAAATCGCACCTACCTCCCATTAGCATGGAACAGACTTGCCTCCCAGAGAGTAAAACACTACGCCTCCTTGGCCTCACACTCTCAGCGGATCTCAAGTGGAATGACTATATCGAATCCATTGCTAAATCCGCTGCTATGAAAGTCGGTTCTCTGTACAGGTCCCGGAAGTTTTTTCCGTCTGAATGTATCCTGCATATATATAAATCTACCATCCACCTGTGTATTGAATACCGCTGCCACATCTGATCGGGTGCTCTTGCAATTCTCCTCGGGCCTCTTGACAAAATTCAACGGAGAATCTGTAATGTGATCGATACCGAATTGGCAGACCGGCTGCAGTCACTATCTCACCGGCCTGACGTGGCTTCCCTGTGCCTCTTCTATGAAATACTTTCACGGCTTCTGCTCCGATTAACTTAGATCACTGGGGCCCCCCCACCCCAGGCACGAATTTGCACGAGATACTAGATTAGCAACTAAGTCCCACCCTTTTACAGTGAAACAGATAAAACGTAACTTCAATTTCTACTTCAACAGCTTCTTTTCTCGCTCTTCCCGCTTGTGGAATTCTCTTCCATATACTTACTTCCGCGACAGCTACAAGTTTAAATGTAAGGTCAATAGACACATCCTAACACACTAACTCGCATCTATTCTCTCAAACACTCTTCCCATCTACATCCTTACTTGTCTATCACCCTCCTTCTGACATTTCCTATATCTAACCACTCTTTCTCATCACCTTCCCCTATGTAACCACCTGCACAATAGTGGCTATTGTAATTATTTACATCGTTTGGACTGTTGTCCTCATGTTAATTGCCATACTCACAACATTTCGGCTATTTTATGCTCCCGACTTCTTCAGTCGGTCAGTTAAGCGACCATGTCTCTTTCTCGTTTTCATGTTAGTTTACAAGAATGCAACAAAAAACATCTGTCAGTTACGTGTTTGAATAGGTCTGATGATTTGAAAAATGAGTTTGTTCAAACAAAAAGTGGCAAATCCTAAGTTTACACATCTAAATGTAAATAACAGGAAATATTAGCTGAAATTTTGAACACTTGTCTTATATTATTTTTTTCAGTGAACAACAAAAGTTAAAGTATATATATAGTCCCCAACAAAAGTATTGGAACAGCAAGGCCAATATAGCTCGCACTAATACTTTTGGTTCGGACTATATATATATATATATATATATATATATATATATATATATATATATATACAGACTACCGGCCTTAATAATTAGACCACTCCAATTTTTTAAAAGAAATTATGTGTTTCAAACTATTTTTAATATTTATTGCCAAATGAAAATAGAATGGTTCTTTTGTTATTATTACTTTGCAAGATTTTACAAGGCAAGGAAGCAAAGTTGAACTCATTCGAATTACCCTAAATTTTCTTAATTCTTTCATTTATGAAACTGCAATAAATAATATAGATAATTATTAAATATTAATGAATCTATTTGATGCACATGTTATTGTGTAATACTAACAAAAGAACCATTCTTTTTCATTTACAATTATTCACTTAGAAATAAATACTAAAAAATAGTATAAAATACAACATTTTTAAAAACACTGGGAGGCATAATAATTAAAGCCGGTAGTGTGTATATATATATATATATATAGTTTCCCAGTGAGTATAAAATAGATTATTTACTATTTTATGCTCATTAAGAAACTATATACGATAGTTTATTGTTATATTTCTTCTTTTTTAGCCTTGATTTATCTATTAAGTTCAATCCTAATCGTATTTCAGCATTTAAATTTTCCGTATATATCTGGGTATCACTTTGCTAATGAGTTTAATTTTGTTTATTTAAGAGTTATCTCCTTATTCTTCTGAAGAAGTGTTTGCCGAAAAATGATCCCTTAAAAATGCGTTTTTGCATATTCATGGCAATATACATACATATATATATATATATATATATATATATATATATATATATATATAAGTGTGTGTCTGTGTGTGTGTGTGTGTGTGTGTGTGTGTTAGTGCTTTTAAAAACTGGTCCGAATTCATATATTTCTATTCTGCTGTATATATATATATATATATAACCAGTTGAATGTATTGTATACACATACATTTGCTCATGCACCTGTATGTATATATTTAAAGGCTTGGTATGCATTATATATTTATATATTCATGCATACATGTGTATGCGTTTACGATGAATTATATATATGTACTAAAGACAGATTACTGCAATTACAAAATCCTCCCTGGTTAGTAACACTCCCATTCACTATCCAACTGGCAGGGACAATGACACTAGAAGGATATTGAATCATAAATATAGGCACAGAAAATAAGAAGACATAAATAAATGCTCCCTCCCACTTATCATATAAAAGATGGAGGCAGAAAGTTAAGATGGCGCTTAGACGCGCCAAAACGCGGGAAAAAGATTGATTTGGCCACTGTGTCTTCGCGAAAAGGACAACGGGAATGCTGTCAAGTCTCATAAATTAAAGCTTTGCCGATAGAAATGGAAGCTTTGCGCCTTTTCTTGCTTTTCCCAGTCACCCCCCCACCATTGGCATACAAAGCAAAACGAGCACCCTTATCGATTTTCTCTGTAACGTTTAAAATGCCGCAAACGCCACAGAGGAGAAAGTTTTGGGCGGATGGGCGGGATTTTTGAATGGTTCCAACATAAATATGGACTATTATGGACTATAGTATTGGCCAGTGGGGTACAGGAAGAATTATGATAATTTTACATTTGTCCCGGAGCATTCTTTTAAAAGTTTTTGTTTCGTTTTCTTTTCAAATCTAGCCAACCGTAAAAGTGCACTCTTTGCAAAAACTGATACTCTTTACTCAGCTTAGCATCTAACACACACACACACACACACACACACACACACACACACACACACACACACACATCTGTATATATATATATATATATATATACACACACACACATGTATAGAGAGAGAGAGAAAGAGAGAAGAGATAATAGAAGCAATATAAAACAGAGAAAATGCATTTATATGAAGATCAATATATATATATATATATAATTCTGTATCTATGTATGTGTGTGAGTGTGGCCGAGTGATCGGAACCGTTCGCTTTCGGATCATGAAACCTTGGTTCAAATCTCACCAGGTTAGTGAGGCGATCACAGTGTGCCGCGCCGTCGGAAAACATACCACGATGAAACTGTTCGGAAGACGTTGGTGGTTACGCTTTCACGGAATCACAAGTCATGAATTTGAGCGCACATGTTCAATCTGCTTATCATGTTAGATCATGTACACCCACCCACAATGTGCCCGAGAAAACGCCTGCGTATTCGGAAGCATATGTACAAGATCAGATGATATAAATATTAATTTCTGAACACATTCGCTCATTCAGTAATGAATTAGAGCACTCTGGCTATTGGGCGTGTATAACGATAATATACATTCTAAAAAGCCTGTCTTCTTCTACCGTTCGCCCATGGCCCAGAGGTAGACTCGCCAACTGATGCTACTTCGGTCGGGTTTCAATCCTGCGTTAATAGCAATCGGAGTTTAACCGTACTGATGAGATGTGATACAGCGAAACAGATCTGTCTGCGTATGACTATATATATATATATCGCAATAAAAATAAGTAAAATTACAAAAATCAGATCCTTGTAACACGGTTAAATCTTGATTTTTTTTTTTTATTCTTTAATTGAGACGTAATCTGAAAGTCTTCTTCGAATATCGAGTCATGAATCTCTGTTTCTGTCCCTCTGTTTTTTATGTCTGGACGACAAATTTTAAATATTTTTTTCGGCTGCTTCCAGTATGTGAATTTTTGTACCATATTTGAATGATTAAATTTTTGTTTTTGATCGTTGAGGAAGAAGTGAGAATTTTCTCTTTGAAATAGCTATTCAACGAATCTAGAATTCGGAATTTTATAAATATATATATATATATATATATATATATATATATATTTCTCTCTCTCTCTCTCTCTCTCTCTCTATATATATATATATATATATATATATATAAAATACATACATATATATATATATATATATAATATCGAAGTATTAAGTTCACGAGATGAAAAACTCTAAATTCAAAACAAGTATAGATTGTTCGTCTGATCCCAACCATAATCAAAATTTTCAAGGAAGATCCTCGAGGGATTGGTATTTCTGGATTTGTGCTATTCATTAATTACTAAAACCTATTCAATCACGCAGATGCCATTCCTTGCGATTGTTGGTGAGGACTTAGTATCGACTATATATATATATATATATATTTATAAAATAGTCAAGTATTTTATTAATATTTATTATTAATAAAAATGGTGCATCTTTTCTTTAACAATATTTTTGGAATATTTGTCTGATAAACAAAAATAAATAATTGTACGGGGTGCGATGGGTAAACTTTCATATTATATTTCTGATTTCGCGCACGCGCGTTTTCTGCTTTTTTACTTTATTGACTCTACAGTATAGTAAGGTCAGTTGACCAAAGACTATGAGAACAAAAGCACCATAGTGCAATTCACTCTGAATTAAATTTGAAAAAAAAAATTCTCTACTTCTTGGCATTCGTGCATGAAACTTTAATATGAACAGTTCAGAGTGTTTGGGTGTCAATCTGGGAACATCGCAGAGGATTCGGAAAGAATTAGAGGAGTCTAATGGTGATTACGAATATGCCTAGAGTAATCACTAGTGATATTGACGTTATGTATCCATTTATCGTTTAATAGGGTCTCAGACTCAACACAGATTCCCACATCAAGTTTTTTGAGGAGATAGTGTTGCACGGGTTCAAGAGGAAGACAGCTAGAAAATCTTATGTCTGACAACAGGACTCTGACGATCCGTTTAGGTGAAACCTAGGTAGGTTGTCTGGCTCTCTAGGTATTCTTTATATATATATATATATATATATATATATATATATATATATATATGTGTGGGTGGGTGGGTGTGTGTGTCTGTCTGTCAGTGTTTGTGTATGTCTGTCAGTGTGTGTGTGTGTGTGTGTGTGTGTGATTTAATATATGTATTCATTTGTCTGTATTATGCTATGTGTGTAATCTGATATATCTATTCCCAATTTATTTCCGGTTTAAATAATACAAGTTTTAATTCCTCAGTTAAAAACTTTTTTTAAATATTCTAAGTGAATTTATTTAATTTTTCAACGGTCTGAATGAGACAATGTATAATTACATTGTTGAAATAAATCATCATTTATGACCGTTTAACTATGTGTTGGGTTTTCCTCTTCATATTTTTATAATTCTCTGATTAATATCAATCGAGCTCTCTATTTTTACCTAATTAATAACTTATATTAATTGGATAAAATTTTTTTGATTTTCCTCTCCGTTTTTACGGGTTTGCCATTCTCTCTCCCCCCCTCTCTCTCTCTCTCTCTATATATATATATATATATATATATATATATATTCTTTATTTGCATACAAGTTATTACGTGACCCATGTGGTGTCTTCAGGTGAGTTGCAATGAATGATTTTACTTTTTTTTAATGAACGCTCACGTAACGTTGATTTACAAGAAATTATAACATTTTTATCAATGGTTGTATGAACCTAATGGGTACGTCATGGTATGGTTGCACTTAGTCATAATTTCTGTTCTTTCATTCAATAATTCATTTTGGTTTGGGAATAGCATAATGGCTAACTTTTCTTCCTGGCACAGTCTACATATTTTGCCACCGTTGTAAGGCTTGGCTGTTTTCATTACACTCTACGTTATGTCTGGGTCTTTTCCATATTTTGATTTCAATTTTCACACATGGCCAGCCAATTTTGAACAATTTTTTAAAGTTTTCTAGTTTAAATGAAGATCTGTGACTGAAATATCTGGTCATAAAAGTATCTTTGGTTGATCCCAAATATGTCTTGCTTTTGACCATTTAAGTCATGTACTTTTGGTTTGTAAATGACTTCTTTTGTATTACAACGTCCTTGAAGAGGGAATATATTTTTGTCACTTGTTTGATTTTATTATGACCAAAAACTAAGTAATTAAACAATCAATCAATCAATTAACCAATATATATATATATATATATATATATATATATATATATATATATATAATTTTAATACAACGTATTTGTTAATTTAACTGATCAGGTTCATGCCGAATCGAAGTTTCGTAAGGGCACCATTAGGATTCTCCCTCTGAATCAACTTTCCATAAGTAATATGAAATTATATCACTTGTAATTCAATAATTATTGCTTCAGATAACTATCGGTCACTTTATTGACAGAAATTCTGTTCACCTTAATACGCGCTAAAATAAATCATTTTATGCATATTAATATTAGGACAATATATTCGCCGGCAGGGCTTGATTCTGCGTCCACCTTTTTGTTCCCCGACAAAGGGGGACGCTAGTTCGATCACTGTCGGAGAACACATTTTCTTTATTTATATTAATCGAATCTGTAGGCCGATTGACCTAATACACACTGTTTAATAAATAAAAATAATGGCTATATTTCAAATACGAAGGGTCTCCTATAATAACACACACACACACTCACACACACACACACACACACACACACATATATATATATATGTATATATATATATGCATGTTTCGTAAAGAAATACAGTCAAGGTGTTGTGGTTAAGTTTTTTTTATATAATTTTTCATGCAATCGTATAATAACGCAAAACAAACTAATACCAAACTAGACTGACCGAACCCAGAAAAGAGACTTTCTTTCTTGCTTTCTGATGTCCTCCAATAACAACAAAACATACCAAAATATTTTTCAAAAATAAATATTTGTTCTTGCAAAATAAATTATTTTTTTATCACTACTATCACCCCACACACGCACAAATACATATATATATATATATATATATATATATATATATATAGAGAGAGAGAGAGAGAGAGAGAGAGAGAGAGAGAGAATGGTAGAAGGAGAGGGGGGTGGAAGAGAGAGAGAGAGAGAGAAAAAGTAGAAATTTTTAAAAATAAGCGAATGTATAAGAAAAAATTTTAGAAGTCATCAAAAATTTTCAAATGCTACTTCCTGCTTTGCTTTCTTTGGTCAGTGTTCATCTAGTCATCATCATTTATCCATCACACCCAGATGGTGCATAAGGCAGCAACTTTTTGTTGCTGTTTCTGTAACAAACTGTTTTTTTTACAGGGCAGGGTTGTTAGCCCTGCACCTAAACCCCAAACCGGGAGGACCGGTGGATCATTCTTGGTTCTTACGTTTACAGCACCTGGTATTCCCAAATGGTCACCCATTTAAGTACTGACCAGGCTCGAGGTTGCTTGACTTTGGTGATCGGACGAGAACCGCTGTATTCAACACGATATAGCCGTAGACGTATATAGCCGTAGACGATATAGCCGTATCGTAGACGATATAACCGTAGTTCTACGGTTCATCTAGTGAAAGCAAACAATAACAAGATCAGTCAAAGAACGCCAACCTCCGCTAGGGAATACCTACACCATCTCAGCAAAAGACGTTTATTCAAATGTGAATAAATACAATAAATTTGACCGCTCTCAAGAATTAAAATGCAAAAATAATTAAAAATGTAAAGTAAAATTAAAAATTGGGCAGCAAAACTGTGAAAAGTTTGTTTTTACTTTTTAATACCCCAAAGTTTTATTTTGACTGTTATAAATAATATTTTCGTGAAAAAAAAGTGCGTTCAGAAAATTTAATTACGTAAAGAAATCTAGAGGAGGTAAGTCAGTATCTGGCATGTGAAACATTATTAGTAAGAAAACCGAAAAAGTAACCTAGAAACTTTATCCCCGACCAGATCGAACCCAAAATCTAATCAGTTCGTACTAATCATGAAGCCAATCGTCCATAACATTTTATATCAAAATATTATAATGACCTAATTCTGTCGATGTTTGTTGCTAAAACACAACAAAAATGGCACATCGTTGCGTGATATTTATAAATAGAAAACTTTTAAATGAAACCTCCAGTTCAATTTCAAAACAGTGTGTAGACAGCATTAATGAGTAAATGTATACACACACACACACACACACACACACACACACACACACACACACACACACACACACACACACTGTTGTAGAGCAGCTAACACCCCTCTGACGCTCTCAAGAATAGAATGGTCTGTGGATCGAGGTAGCTATAAAAATAAAGACAAATAGCTGTCAGCATTAGTCTTCGGAGTGTCATTGGCATATTATCTGAACTCTCTCTTTGTCAACTCTTTGCTTCCAAGCAGAGAGCGACCCAGACGGGGCTCCGCCGAAGGAAAGAGTCTCGTCTAAGGTGAATAGATAAGATCCCGACCAAGCCTTAAACTGGGTCTACGGGATATTTTTGGCTGAGCTTAAAGGCTCCGAATCTCCACTTTAATTGTCCTTGTGTCGCATCCGCCTTGCTGGGAAGGTGGTAAATCAAAGGCTTCGGAGTGTCGTTGACACGTGATCCGAACTCTCTCTTTGTCAACTCTCTGCTTCCGAGCAGAAAGGGACTCAAACAGGGCTCCTTGTCTGAGGTGAATATATAAGAGCCTGACACAACCTAAAGCTGGGACTACGGGATATTTTTGATTGTGCTTAAGTGTTCCGAATACCCACTTTAATTGACGCTGTGTCGCGTCTACTTTGGTGAGAAGGTAGTCAATTCCAGATCTTGGAGTGTCATTGCCACATAGTATCGGACTGTGGTCTCTGTGGCTCTAACGACTTAACCTCTCCTCTCTTCTACTATTTTTTCTTCTGTCCTCTGGTGTTTGTCTTATTTGTATTAATATCCCTTAGCACGGATATTGTGCTGTAGATACTCAGCACACATCTTCTGGGTATCGTCCTGCCACTTCGGCGATACAACACACACACACACACACACACACACACACACACACACACACACACACACACACACACACACACACACACATTGATGAGCTGTGATACAGCGAAACTGATCTGTCTTTGGATGACTATTTATGCTCTCACACCCTGATTGAACACTCTGAAAGAATGTTAACTTTGAAAAAAGCAGTAGCTATTCTAGCATTTACGCATCGTTCATTCAGTAATGAACTAGAATTGTCTCACTACTGGCGTATGAGTATATATATATATATATATATATATATATATATATATATATATATATCAGCATTTTTGCCATAACTGTGTTACGAGTGCAGATAAATTTTGACTCTCCTTCGTATATACATATATATATATATATATATATATATATATATATATATATATATATATTGTGTGTGTGTGACTATATGTACGTGTGGTCAATAATTATCTTTAAGAATACTTGGTGTGTGGATATAACAGCGTGTGTCTGTAACAACGATTTCTTTTTAGTAGATGCTGAGGTAGATCAGGTAATTATGAGGTAATTTACTGATTCAATAATTCGCTTTTTCGAGAGAGATAAATCAAGATACATAGGATGTTATTTATAGAATAGCTTACCTCATTTATCCGTCGTAATTATTCATCTCTAATACTTACCACTATGTTTGGGTTACTAAATTCTATAAAAAAAGAGTGGGCCCTATATCCTGTGTATATAGAAATATTATAATTACCCGATTTCTGTCGATTTTTGTTGCTACAACAACAAAAACGACACATCGCTGCTTAATTTTTATAAACACAAAACTTTAACTTTATATTTATATATCATCCCTACTGCCATAACAGTGTTGAACTTTAGGATTTGTAACAACACTTAACCAAAATTTATTTTTGTATCGTAACATCTCTAAATAGGAATTGACATATTTTATATTATGTTTTGAAACACAAGATTTTCACATATTCAGAACAAACCAACAAATATACATCAGACATGCGGAGAAAAAGCTCACAGTAAATAGAATTATCGACAAACACGTTTCAATAGGTTGTAGGTATTTTTATGTAGCGGCATAAAACAGAGGTGGATAATATTATTTTGAGGAAGAAGGATAAAATGTCTCTGTGGACTTCGATGTTGTTGTCGATTAAAAGTCAGAAAATATGTATCGTTAATGTTTTATATTCATATTTTTCTATTCATATTCAATGGAAAAAAATTGATAGCAATAATAATTAAAAAAAATAATAATAATTAAAAAAAAATAATAATAATTAAAAAAAAAATTTAAAAAAATAATAATTAAAAAAAAAATAATAATTAAAAAAAATAATAATTAAAAAAAATAATGAAAAAAAATAATAATAATTAAAAAAAAATAATTAAAAAAATAATAATAATTAAAAAAATAATAATAATTAAAAAAAAATTTAGAACAATAAATGTAGAAAGAACTGCTGGTAAACCTTTAGAAAATTATTTCAAGTATCCTGTATTATAAAAAAAAGAAATAATTAATCTTTATTTTTGTTTATCTATTTGTTTATTTATTTTTTAGTTTTAGTTTTTTTTTTAAAACAAAAAATGGCTGGAAATCAAATATATAAAAAAAAAGAAATGTGAATGGAGAAATGTTAGTCAAAAAAGAAAAAAAGATTTTACAAACTTTTTCCGTACTTACCATCTGCAACGTTAGAAGATGGTGCTTGTTGCTCTTGCTGCTGTTGCTGTTGTTGCTGCATCTGTGATCGTTGCTGTTGTTGTTGTGGGGGTTGTGTTGAAACTATTCTGGACGGAACCTGTCCCAAACTCGGGTCAATGCATTGCTGACCTTTAATATAAACCACACAACAGAGCACTTAACGGTTATTCGGAGTAGTTTATTGTCAAATTGCAAAACATTTTGTTTCTCCTAAAATAACATTCGATCCGACTATTTATACGCGATATTGACTACTTCAGACGAGTAATCGTCTTCATATCGGGAAACAATTCCACCATGATAAAGACTATTAATGAAGTAGGGAATTTGATTCTCATTAGATCTTTAACAGCATTAGCCATATGCCAAAGTATTCTAAGTTTAGTAAAAAACAAAATTGGTGCCTCATCATGTGATAATGGTTAACAAGCAAGAGAAGAACCAAATCCTCACTGCGTTCCTGAGAACTCGGCTCTTTTACCGAAATAAAGTTTAGTAAATAACTCTAAGCATATAATGAACAATTGGAGAAATGCCGAAAATTACTATCAAAAAAAGAAGATGGTGGTTTATATCCACTTATGCGGCCAACTATTTGAACAAATCTACATATACAATTCTGTGACTTCGGTTAGTCTGTCCGTTTGCTACATCCTCTAAAATAACCATACATTGTCCGATTGAAACCAAATTTAGGAGCGAGGGAGAAGTGTAAACGAGTATGGAGTACGAAGTACTGTTAGATTTATAAGGGGGCGTAGATTAGTAAAATAAATTATCATTAATATTTTTGTAAAAATTAAGTGTTATTATTTAACATACATAATATTCCCACTATTTTAAAAACAATTTAATGATTAAAATAACAGATACTTCTTTAATGAATACAATATTTTGGGGGCATATTTTTTCTTTAAGTTTTATATGCAAGAAATCAGTTTTCAAGTATGCCCTGCGTTAGAAAGAACTGTAAACAAATCACAAGGTCAAACATTTTAAAAAGCTGGAATTTGGCTCCTGAAAGAAATATTTACGTATGGTCAGTGGTATGGCGCATCTTCAAGAATATATTTTCCACTGCTAAAATGGGAAAAAGAAATAAAGAATACATTTTATTAATATTGTTTGAACTTCTATAAGATAAAATTAAAGAAATTATTAAACCGTAAAATCGGGTTTTTGTCAAAGTATTTTCACAAACGAATCAGCTTATATAAATTTCATTGATTGTTTTGCGAATTTGGACGGAAAATAGAGTTTCGTAGAGTTGTAAATCTCCACAAAAAATGTTAGCGATGACAACAATACTAAATCCTCTGAGGATTGTAACACGTGTCAGTGAAAAAAAATCTTGTCCTTTGTTGATAAATTTAAAATAATAAGCAATAAAACAGAATTAACAATAAAAATGAAAATTTGTAAAATTAATCTGTGTCTTTCGTCTAAAATGAAGACAAAAACAAATACCAAGAGAGACACATAATACTATGTAATTTTAAGGGGTAAAGAAATTTTTTTATTTGCGATAAGGCGGTTGCCATCTTGAAATAAAAAGCGTTTCCAATGATTTGCAAGTGGAAAAAAATTAAATATTATGGAATTTATTTATTTGCGATAATGTTTACCCTGGAAATGCAACAAGGTAGAATATTACTGAGACAGAAGACTAGGTGATGGAGATATGTTGGGGAAGATAACTGTTCACCCTTAACTTGAACGGCAATCTGCCTCCATGCGCAGACAGCGCGTCGAAGAAAAAAGTAACGATGAATAGAATGCCGAACAAAGTGTCGAACCGCAAAATGTGTCAAACGAATAAAAGTGTCAAACGTACTAAATGTTGAATGGACAAGTGTCACACGAACAAATTGTTGAATTGACAAGTGTCAAACAAACAAAGTGTCGAATGGACAAAGTGTCACACGAACAAATTGTCGAATAGACAAGTGTTAAACGAACAAAGTGTCGAATGGACAAGTATCAAACAAATTGTCGAATGGACAAGTGTCAAGGAACAAAGTGTCGAATGGACAAGTATCAACCGAACAAAATGTCGAATGGACAAAGTGTCAAATGAACAAAGTGTCGAATGGACAAAGTGTCAAACGAACAAAGTGTCGAATGGGCAAGTGTCACACGAAGTAATTGTCGAATGGACAATATCAAACAAAGTGTCGAATGAACAAGTGTCATACAAAAAAGTGTCAAATGGACAAAGTGTCACATGAACAAAGTGTCGAATGGACAAGTGTCAACCGAACAAAATGTCGAATGGGCAAGTGTCACACGAAGTAATTGTCGAATGGACTATATCAAACAAAGTGTCGAATGGACAAGTGTCATACAAACAAAGTGTCAAATGGACAAAGTGTCACACGAACAAAGTGACGAATTGACAAGTGTCAAACGAAGAAATATCGAATGGACAAAGTATCACACGAACAAATTGTCAAATGGGCAAGTGTCAAACAAACAAAGTATCGAATGGACAAGTTTCAAAAATACAAAATGTCGAATTGACAAGTATCACATGAACAAAGTGTCGAATGGCCAAGTGTCATACGAACAAAGTGTCGAATGCAGAAGTGTCACACGGACAAATTGTTGAATGGACAAATCTCAATCGAACAAAGTGCCTAATGGACAAAGTGTCGCACTAACAAATTTTCGAATGGACAAGTTTTGAAACGAACAAAGTGACGAATAGACTAGTGTCAAACAAACAAATTGTCGATTGGACAAGTGTCACACGAACAAAGAATCGAATGGACAAAGTGTCACACAAACAATGTGTCGAAAAGACTAGTGTCAAACAAACAAATTCTCGAATGGACAAATATCAAACGAACAAATTGTCGAAAGGACAAGTGTCAAACGAACAAAAAGTCGAATGGACAAGTGTCAAAGGAAAAAAAGAATCGAATGGACAAAGTGTCACACAAACAATGTGTCGAAATGACTAGTGTCAAACAAACAAATTCTCGAATGGGCAAGTATCAAACGAACAAAATGTCGAATGGACAAACTGTCACGCGAACAAAGTGTCCAATGGACAAAGTGTCACACGAACAAATTGTCGAATAGACAATACCAAACTAACAAACTTTCGAATGAACAAGTGTCACACGAACAAATAGTCGAATGGACAAGTGTTAAACAAACAAAGTGTCGAATGGACAAGTATCAAACAAATTGTCGAATGGACAAGTGTCAAAGAAACAATGTGTCGATTTGACAAGTATCAACCGAACAAAGTGTCGAATGGACAAAGTGTCAAACGAACAAAGTGTCGAGTGGACAAAGTGTCAAACGAACAAAGTGTCGAGTGGACAAATGTCAATCGCACAAAGTTTGGAATGGGCAAGTGACACACGAAGTAATTGTCGAATGGACAATATCAAACAAACAAAGAGTCTAATGGACACGTGTCAAACGGACAATGTGTCGAATGGACAAGTGTCACACTAAGAAATGGTCAAATGGACAAGTGTCAAACAAACAAAATATCGAATGGGCAAAGTGTGACACGAACAAACAAACAAATTGTAGAATTGACAAGTGTCAAACGAAGAAAGTGTCAAATGGATAAAGTGTCACACGAACAAATTGTCAAATGGTCAAGTGTCAAACGAACACAGTAAGGAATGGACTAGTGTCAACCGAACAAATTCTCGAATGAGCAAGTGTCAAACAAACAAATTGTCGATTCGACAAGTTTCAAACGAACAAAGTGTCGGATGGACAAGTGTCACACAAACAAAGTGTTGAATGGACAAGTGTCAAACAAACTATCGAATGGACAAGTATCAAACAAATTTCCGAATGAGCAAGAATCACACGAGCAAATTGTCGAATGGACAAGTGCCAAACGAACAAAGAATCGAATGGGCAAAGTGTCACGCAAACAAAGTGTCGAAAGGACTAGTGTCAAACAAACAAATTCTAGAATGGACAAGTATCAAACGAACAAATTGTCGAATGGACAAGTGTCAAACGAACAAAGTGTCGAATGGACAAGTGTCACACGAACAAAATGTCGAATGGACAAAGTGTCACACGAACAATGTGCCCGATAGACAAAGTGTCATACGAACAAATTGTCGAACAGACAATATCAAACTAACACACTTTCGAATAAACAAGTGTCACACAAACAGATTGTCGAATGGACAAGTGTCAAACGAACAAATTGTTAAATGGACAAGTGTCAAACTAACAATTTGTCGAATGGGCTAGTATCAAACGAACAAATTGTTGAACGGACAAGTGTCAAACGAACAAATCGTCGAATGGACAAGTATCAAACGAACAAATTGTCGAACGGACAAGTGTCAAACGAACAAAATTTATCATGAACAAATGTCAAACGGTCAAAGTTTTGAATACATAAAATATCACACGAACTGTCATTGTAAAAACATCCTTCTTTGCATTTCAAATAGATTCATTTGTTTGCCACTTTGTCGATAACATATGATAAGAGTTCATTCCCTCTCATTTGGGTCTTGATATTTTCTATTATGAAGGGTATGGCAAAATAGAGATTCGAATTATGACGTTTAAAAATTGAACGGATAATTGACAGTTTTATAAATAAACTGAATTGTGAGGTAGCCGTCTATTTGTTGTTCGTAATGAATATATATGTATATGAAAAGACTCAGAATTCTATTTTGTAAAAATTAGAGCGTAACAAACGTCCCTTCCAAATCAGACCGGAAACGATGATTATAGAGATTTAATCATTTTTAAGACTTTACTTGTTAAATGATACCAAAGTTAAGCAAAAAATTTAAAAATAAATAAATAAATAAAATCTTAGAATAGTTTGAATATTTGAAATAATTTTTTTAAAATCATGACTATTTCTTTGTTTTAACTTTGTTCAACATTTTGTCCTTTTGAAATTTTGTCTTTTCAGCATTATATCCGTTCGTCATTTAGTCATTTCGGCTCTTTTTTTGCTAAGGATTTTGTCTGTTCGATACTTTGTTCTTTCAATACTTAGACCGTTAAACATATTTTACAACAGTTTGTACATTCGTCATTTTGTTTATCGATACGTTAAATGTTCGTTTAAAGTCCCATCGCTTTTCCCCCTTCAAATTTATCCAAATTTCTGTGCAAATGTATATGCTGAACGCAAATCAACAATTAGTTATTGAAGAAACTTACCTTTTTTATCCAAATATTCATAAAAAAAACGAACTATATCTCGCACTTTTTCTCTCCCGTAACTCTCACGAAGTCATGTAATTAACTGCAGAATGACGTTCTACGTAGGCAGAAATTTTGTTTTGAATTTTCTTCCTTTACGATGTTCTTCCGCTAATGAAAGTAATAAGCGTAGAAATACAATAGCGCATTGCTTTCATTCCCGGAAGTACATTACCGGAAGTATCAGTAAATGAAGAAAAATAGACAAAAATTAGTGCACATACGCAGTACGTCATTCTACAATTAATTACATGATTTAGATAAAAAAAAAAAAGGTAAGTTTCTTCACTAACTAACACTTGATTTGAGGCATATACATTTGCACAGAGATAATGCTATTTTGGATAAATTTGAAGGGGAAAAGCGAAGGGACTTAAAACGAACATTTACCTTCGACACTTTGTCTTCTCACACTTTCGACACTCTAAACCACTACCATTTGCCTTCGTCTTTATGGATAAATCTGTTTTATATTTTTTTTAATTGTATCACCCGAGCAAGACAGTAATGCCACTGATGTGCAGGGGGCTACATAGGAGTAAAAAAATAAATTAGATAGGAGGAGAGGAAAGAGAAAAACGAACCAGTTAAGGATGGGAATACAGGTGTGCACATAGAATGTCTATTGAGAATCAGACGTTTGTCATACAGACGATTTGATTTTATTTTTTGTTTGCCTCATCACAGTTTGATGATGAATGCGCATGCGTCTGCTTAGCCGACTGTCTCGGAATTAACTGGTGAAATTCAGGACATATTGACAAGCAGATTTTATTAATTATTCTCTCCAGTTGTCAGAGAAGAATTTCGTTGACAGTGAAATAGCAAAGCAAAGAGTAAGAAATAAAAGAAAACAAATTTAAAACGAACAATTAAAATAATAAAAAAGAAAACTCTACAGTTTTTAAATGTCTCTTCAGAGATTTATGTTAATGCTTTTATATAAATAATACATTTTGTGCATAAAAAATAACATTATTAATACATAAAATAATACTAATAATGATACTAATTATATTATTAATATATAAAATAATACATTTTATGAATAAACATACTGTTATTAATACATAAAATAATACTAATAATGATACTAATTATATTATTAATATATAAAATAATACATTTTATGAATAAACATACTGTTATTAATACATAAAATAATACTAATAATGATACTAATTATATTATTAATATATAAAATAATACATTTTATGAATATATATTATTAATATAAAATAATAAACTAATAATGATACTTATATTATTAATATATAAAATAATACATTTTATTGAATAATACTATTAAAATTAATACATAAAATAATAATAATGATACTAATTATATTATTAATATATAAAATAATACATTTTATGAATAAACATACTATTATTAATACATAAAATAATACTAATAATGATACTAATTATATTATTAATATATAAAATAATACATTTTATGAATAAACATACTATTATTAATACATAAAATAATACTAATAATGATACTAATTATATTATTAATATATAAAATAATACATTTTGTGAATAAACATACTGTTATTAATACATAAAATAATACTAATAATGATACTAATTATATTATTAATATATAAAATAATACATTTTATGAATAAACATACTGTTATTAATACATAAAATAATACTAATAATGATACTAATTATATTATTAATATATAAAATAATACATTTTATGAATAAACATACTGTTATTAATACATAAAATAATACTAATAATGATACTAATTATATTATTAATATATAAAATAATACATTTTATGAATAAACATACTATTATTAATACATAAAATAATACTAATAATGATACTAATTATATTATTAATATATAAAATAATACATTTTATGAATAAACATACTATTATTAATACATAAAATAATACTAATAATGATACTAATTATATTATTAATATATAAAATAATACATTTTATGAATAAACATACTATTATTAATACATAAAATAATACTAATAATGATACTAATTATATTATTAATATATAAAATAATACATTTTATGAATAAACATACTATTATTAATACATAAAATAATACTAATAATGATACTAATTATATTATTAATATATAAAATAATACATTTTGTGAATAACGTATTATATAGTCCTTCGGTGTTTTTCTATACTTCTGAGATGAGGTAATATTTATACTATTTACATTATTCGGAACATTGTCCTCATTTTTATTGTCATGATTATGACGTTTCGAACGTTGTACGCTCCAGTCTTTTTCAGGTGCTAGAAATTTCGAACCGAAGACTTTATTACGATCACTGGGATAGATCGTTTTCATTCCATATACGATGCCACTTCTAGTAGCCATGTAGTTATCCACTATAGGACCACAGTTACTCCCTGTAGTCTATATTAACTGAACCATTTGTCCTTATGGATATAGACGTTGGTTAGTTCCAGTGACTTGAGCCAAAGTGTTGTGAGTTCAATACCAGGCTACAGCAGTGATGAACAAATAACTTAGAAAAGTTAAGTCAAAGGGAAATAACTATATGGCTACCAGAAGTGGCATCGTACATGAAATGAGAATGATATATCCTAGTAATCGTTATAAAGGGTTCGGTTCGAAATTCCTAGCACCTGAAGAAGGTCGGGGTGTACAACGGCCGAAACATCGTAAACATGGCAGTAAAGATGAGGACAATAGTCCGAATAATGCAAATAGTGTACACAGTGTTTGTATAAATAATACAATTTGTATATATACATGTTTGAGTAGATGGCCTGTTATTTTTTTAACAGTACGAATTAAGTCTACCGGCCTGTGCATTCAAAATACTTAATAAAGAAAATGTGCTAGCTGGGAAGGTAAAAAAAAATTATTTTAATACTAGCAGTATAGCCCGGAGTTGCTCGGGTGTAATGAAAGCTTTAAAACTAATCCATGGTCCTGGAGCTCAGACTCAGCCTAAAGAATATTTGTGTGAAGCTTGATGAGAATCGGATAAAAATTGTGGAATTGTATAAAGAACATACAGACAGATAAACAGACACACACACACACAAGCATCTTTATATATATATATATATATATATATATATATATATATTATCGATTTTCTGCACTATTGTAAGAACTGCAACCTTGAAACTTCTGAATATCGTTTCTTATCTCTTTGTCTATGAGTGTATCAAATTTGATTAAAATCGGGCCAATCCTTCTATAACCCGATTTTTTCGATTATCGATTTTCGATATTTATTGGGGTACTTCGACACAAAACCTAGGTAAGAACACTTGCAGACGTTTATCGTACAACTGTGTAAATTTTCAAGAAAATCGGTTCAGCCGTTTCAGAGTCTATAGGTAACGGATACGCACACAGACAGACAGACACACACGCACACACACAGACACAGTTCCATTTATAAATAAGTTTAGATAGGTTAGAAACTTTATAGGGGAAACCACAAAGATAGAGAGAATCAGGTTCGCAGAGCACATTTTTATTTATTAAGTTTCTCGAATGCGCATGTCTGTAGAATTAAATCACATTTTAAAATAAATAAATAAATAATAATAACTAGCCAAATCCCCGACGTACGAACATTTCTCTTAATATCTCGAAATAAAATCAACTGACGATGTTATTTTATTTATGGTAACTAGATTTTTGTCGATTGCCTTATTTGGTTTACGTTGTTTTATACTACGTTTCTGAAAACCGTTGAAAAACGTCGCCATAGCTTATTTGGTCGAAAGGCATGATCAATTAAGACCAGCTAAAAGAAGCTTAGTACCCAGTCATCGCGTATGCTGAGGCTGGGTAAATTTTGATCATTGGCTCGAGCGTACGCCCTCGGATTCCCCACAAGTAAAAAAGACCTTGTTTCACATCACGTTTTCAGTGGTGAGATCAAGGTGTAGTAACTGCCCTTGAAAAACAGCTGCCTGCGTCAGTACCACTCTCATTGCATTAGAACGGGGGGATACTGATGTCAGCACAACCGACGGTTTCGAGGGCTAAGACACTTTTGAACCTGGCCTGAGTGAAACTTTCTCTCTACATTAACGTGACCTTGTCTCATCCAGTCATCGTTGGATGGTAAAAAACACAATCTCTACTCGGTTATTTGGTTAAGAACAAAGTGAATATTTATTCTCATTAGCTTAACCTAGATCTACATCTTCACTTCTTTCTTTCTTTCTTTCTTTCTTTCTTTCTTGCTTGCTTTCTTTCTTTCTTTCTTTCTTGCTTGCTTGCTTTCTTTCTTTCTTGCTTTCTTTCTTGCTTGCTTGCTTGCTTTCTTTCTTTCTTTCTTTCTTTCTTGCTTGCTTTCTTTCTTTCTTTCTTTCTTGCTTTCTTTCTTGCTTGCTTGCTTTCTTTCTTTCTTTCTTGCTTGCTTGCTTTCTTTCTTT
Source organism: Ascarosepion bandense (assembly GCA_037127315.1). Classification (NCBI taxonomy): domain Eukaryota; kingdom Metazoa; phylum Mollusca; class Cephalopoda; order Sepiida; family Sepiidae; genus Ascarosepion; species Ascarosepion bandense. The sequence continues at coordinate 8,416,204 of JBBBDQ010000738.1, forward strand.
CTTTCTTTCTTGCTTGCTTTCTTTCTTTCTTTCTTTCTTGCTTGCTTTCTTTCTTTCTTTCTTTCTTGCTTGCTTGCTTTCTTTCTTTCTTTCTTGCTTGCTTGCTTTCTTTCTTTCTTTCTTTCTTTCTTTCTTTCTTTCTTGCTTGCTTTCTTTCTTTCTTTCTTGCTTGCTTGCTTTCTTTCTTTCTTTCTTGCTTTCTTTCTTTCTTTCTTTCTTGCTTTCTTTCTTTCTTTCTTTCTTTCTTGCTTGCTTGCTTTAATTTTCTCACTGAAACCAAGTAGTGTCGTTTCCTCTCTTTCCACGCTACCAAAACGGAATAGTCCATTATTTATGAGGTATTGGCAGAGCGTAACGGTCGTGCGAAATATCGAAATGATAGACAAGCACAATCTATTAAAACACGTGCATCCTCAAAAATAACGGTTAGAGTAATAAACAATTATGTCGGATTAATATGAACTGAATTGTTTTAAATAATTTAAATCAAAAAGAAAGAAAAAAAGAACGAAAAACATTTCCGAAATTAAATGCTCAGTATTTTCTTTAAAATTATTATAGAGAAACCACATTGAGTGAATTTTTACAGGAAAAATATCTTTATTGCGTTGTGAAGCATTTATCCCAAGATGTAGTACGTTGCTTTCATTTATTTATTTAATACATGTATACATTCAGAAAATTGTGTATTTACCCCTAAACAAATTATCCCAAATATAAGTATATTAGCAGTTTAGCCCGGTTTCACTCTGGTAGTTTAAGAAATAATAAGAATAAAAAACATATGATGAATTTACATAGCAAATACTTACACAACGTCCACTCTCTTCACTTTTATAGGTATAGATAACAATGCAGAATGTCTCTATTAGATTAGGGTGGGAGGGAGCTAGATATAGATGATATAAAGTGGGGTAATCGGTTCTATATTATAATCAATACATAAACTGATCCCTGACTTTGTGGGGTGATAATATATATTTTTCTACCCCTAATTTTGGCTTTCTGAAATCTTTCAAGGAGTCGTTAGTGTTCTAAAATTTTGATCTTGATCTGAGTGCAACTCTGGTCGAGCTAGACCGCAAAATTCAGACGCTAATTCGAATCTATCAAACAATCAAATACTTGCACAACGTCCACTTTCGTCACTTTTATTGTTATAGATTTGATTCTATTTTTTTCAGTGAATATATTTTAGTAACTCGGTAATATCTGTGACTAATATTTAGATTTTCACATAATCCACGGACCACAGTCTAAAAAAAAAAGTGGTTTTAATATCTCAAATTATCCAAGGATATTTCAGTCAGTTAAGTGCCATACTTGATACACGCTTTGAGCGATCATATCATGAAAGAGACATGACTGACTGGGTAGAAGATTATCCCGCAGTAGGTTGCCATTGCTTTCTGCAGTAGACTGATTGCCAGCCAAGGCTATAGAACCGAATATATCCTGTTATTTAACCCATAACTGGAAGGAATAGACGGATTAATATCTTTCCCAAGGGCATTTGCGCGTAAGTGAATGCAATGAATTCAACTGGAATTTGAACTCGACTCCCCGATTTCTCCCCGATTTCTCGTTTTCTGCACCACAACGCACATCCGCGCAAGGATATTTACGATGCGTAATTTTTTTTTGTAACAGGTGAATTCCGCAACCGCAACCAGAGTAATCAAGAACCTCTACTTATTTTATCTACCGATAAAATGCAGCCGTAACTTCTACTCCAACAGTTTCTTTCCTCGCACTTCCCGACTGTGGAATTCTCTTCCAAACGATTGCTTCCCCGACGGCTACAATCTCCAGGAGTTTAAATGTAAGGTCAATAGACACCTCCTAACACACTAACCTGCTCCCATTCTATCAAGCACTCTTCCCATCTGCCCAACCCTCATCCTCGCTATCCTTACTCATCTGTCACCTTCTTCCTGACATTGCCTATGTCTAACCACTTCTTCTCTTTACCTTCACCTATGTAGCCCCATGCGCAATAGTGGCAGTGGAATGCCTTGCTTGGGGTGAGATGATTAAAAACCAAAAAAAAAAAAATAAAACCTCTACTGGCAGGAAACCGCCTGCATACGGAAAGGAAACGAATTTAGCAGATTTGCAAAGACAGAAAGAGGCATAAGACAATGATGTGTTTTTCACCGGATCAATTCAACTTGTACAGCGAGACTATTCTGAGGACCCTAGAAGTTATGCCAGGATTCGTCATTGGCGGCCTTAATCTGAACAACATAAGATACGCGGATGATACAGTACTGATAGAAGACACGGAAAGGGAAACTACAAGACCTCCTACAGATAGTAGCTGAAGAAAGTGGAAAGAAAAGACCACAAGAAACCACAAGAAAACCAAATGCATGGTCAACAAAAAGGAGACCCCAAAATGCCAACTACAGGTGGGGGATACTAAAATAAAACAGGAACAAAAATTCAAATAACTGGCAAGTGTTCTAACAGAAGACGAAAATTGTGACCCTGAGATCCGAAGGAGAATTGGCATGGCGAAGACGCGTTCCAGAACCTAAGTAGAGTATTGAGAGACAGGAAAAATTCGCTAGAAATAAAGAAGAGAGTACTGGATTGCCATGTAATGTTTGTTCTTCAATATGGCAGTGAATGCTAGACAATCTCATCAAAGATAACCAAAATACTTGAAGCAACTGATATGTGGTTCTACAGAAGGATGCTGTGCATATCATAGATCGAGCACGTGAACAATTATGAAGTTTTGAAAAGCATGGAAACGAAAAGAGAATTAATATTGAGCATCAGGAAAAGAGAGATAAAGTTCCTGGGACATGTAATGAGGAAGGAGGGCTTGGAGAATCTGATACCCACAGGCCAGATAGAGGGAAAGAGAGACAGGAGAAAGCAGTCTGTAACGTACTTGACGGACAGGTGGATGGTAGAGCGGGGTTTGGGTGGGGTAACAGGAGAAAGCGTGCTGAGAGCCACCAAGGATAGGAAGACGTGGGAGGCCATGATCGCCAACGTCCTGAAAAAACATGACTCATAGAAGAAGAAGAATGCCTTGACAAAAAAATCACTTCTATTATGCACAGATTTCAAGCTAACGAAATTATTATAAACACACGGAAGAACGACTTTGCTCTGTCCACGGCCATTATATAAAAGATTTTGGGTAAATTTTTGTTTTGTTCTCCGAAACCGTTTACCCCGTCAAAACTTTCTAAAACATCCTTAATTCCGTGCAAATGTACATACTGAACTCAAATCGATAATTGTTTATTGAAGAAATCTACCTTTCTTTAGTGGTATCGACCATAAATACATCGGACTATATTTCACCCCTTACAACCGTTGTTATCTCTGACTCACTATTTTCGGTCCGATTTCTGCTTTTGAGCAATTACTCCGCGAATTGTTGTGTTTCGGGACTCATTTTCCTCGGAAAATGGAAATAAAAAAAAACGAAAAATCGTAAAACTACGCGTGATTTCAGTCAGCAGTGAATAACATTTTTGAACCGTGGTTACGGGGTGAGAGAAACAGGGACAAGAAGCTCCATATTTTTCTGCTCGATAAAATGAAAAAACGGTAGGTTTCTTCAATAAACAATTACCGATTTGAGTTCAGCATATACATTTGCACGGAAATAGGGATGTTTTGGAAAGATGTAAAGGGTTAAAGGGCTTCGGGGAAAAAAAAATTTACCAGATTTTGTTAGCGGGACAGACAATTTATTATAGTGTACTAGCAGTATAGCCCAGCGTTGCTCTGGGGGTAATGAAAGCTTTAAAACTAATCCATGGTCCTGGAGC